>PVKS010013669.1:0-50201 GCA_004027875.1 Aplodontia rufa
GGATTTAAAACATACTAGACCTCCTTTCTCAATGGCCAGGGTCTAGCTCCAGCCTCCACAGATGAGTGGGGACATTCGACACTTCGTTCTCTGCGTTATGCTGATTTCACTTAGCATCTTTAGTTATTTATTTGATACTTGCCTCAAATTTGGCTAGTAAAAGCCTGTTCAAGCTGGGTCAAGGTCCACTTAGCCAATAGAACTAAATAAAACGGGCGTGGGTGTGTGTACACACATGTGCATGTATGTATATATGTCTTTTTCTATTATTTCTTTTTTTTAGGGCAGAGAACTGTTTTTATATCTTCTCCCCCACATTTTTAGTGGTGCATTATAGTTTTATATACTGATGGGATTTGTTACATATTCACACGTGCAGAGCATAACAATATAATTTGGCCAATTTCCCTCCCAGCACTTCCCCCTCTGTCCTCTCTTCCCACTCCCCGGTCCTTTTCCTCTTCTGATCTCCCTTTGACTATTATTATTATTATTATTATTTACTTTTCCAGTTTATTAATTTGTGGGAACTTTTTAGTATCTCAGAGATACAAAATATATTTTACTTTTTTTATCCCCCATTTTGCCTTCCATTTTCCCTCCCATCCTTCTTCCTTCTCCCCTTTCTTTCCTCTACTCTAGCGCTTCCTTTTGCTCTTCCATTAATCTGCATTTGAATGGATTCTATGTAATCTTGCCCTTCCCTCCTCCTCTCCTTTCTTTGTCTCTAGCTTCCACATATGAGAGGAAACATTCAACCTTTGAGTTTCTGCATTTGGCCAAATTCACTTAGCCTGTTATTCTCCATCTCCATCCATTTGCTGGCAAAGGCCATGATTTCGTTCTTTTTAATCACTGAGTAGAACTCCATTGTATGTATATGCCACAATGTCTTAATCCATTCATGGAATTTTGGACATTAGGGATCATTCCATATTTTAGCTATTGTGAATTGTACTGCTATAAATACTGATGTGACTGTATCTCTGTAGTGCGATTTTCAATCTTCTGGGAAAATAGCCAGGAGTGGGATAACTGGGTCATATGGTGGTTCCATCTCTAATTTGGTGAGGAGTCTCCATACTGCTTTCTAGGGTGCTTGTATTAATCTGCAGTCCCATCAACAATGTACAAGTGTTCCTTTCTCCCAATCTTGCCAACATTTATTGTTGTTTCATATTCTTGATCTTTGCCATTCTGATTGAAGTGAGATGAAATCTTAATGTAGTTTTGATTTGCATTTCCTTGATTGCTAAAGATGTTGAATATTTTTTCATATATTTATTTGCCTTTTGTGCTTCTTCCATTGAGAATCTTCTGTTTAGATCTTTTGCCCATTTATTGATTGGGTCATTTGTCTTTTGGGTGTTAAGTTTTTTGAATTCTTTGTATATTCTGGATATCAGTCCCCTATCAGAGGTGCTGCTGGTCAGGAATTTCTCCCATTCACAGTATTGTTTCCTTAGCTGTTCAGAAGCTTTTTAGTTTGATGGCATCCCACTTATTGGTTCTTGATTTTATTTCTTGCGATTTGGGAGACTTGTTAAGGAAGTCAGTGTCAGCTCCTATATGATAGGAATGTTGACCTATGTTTTCTTCTAGCAGTTATAAGGCTTCTGGTCTTATTACTAAGTCTACAGTCCATTTCAATTTGAATTTTGTCAGGGTGAAAGATAAGGTTCTAATTTTGTTTTTCTGCATATACCTATCCAGTTTCCCTAGCACCATGTTGAAAAGGTTTCCTTTTCTCCAAAATATATTTTTGCCACGGCTACAGATTTATGGATTTGTCTCTGCATCTTCTATTCTATCATTGGTTTTCATATCTGTTTTGCTATCAATACCATGCTATTTTTGTTGCTACAGCTGTGTAGTGTAGTTTCAGATCAGGTATTGTGATGCCTCCTGCTTTGCTTTGCTTGTTTACAATTTTTTTGGCTAATCTGGGTCTGTAATTCTTCCAAATGCATTTAAGAATTGTTTTTTTCTATTTCTGTGAAGAATGTCATTGGTATTTTGATGGGGGTTCCATTAAATCTGTATAGCACTTTTGGTAGTATGGCCATTTTGACAATATTAATTTTGCCTCTCCAAGAACATGGGATGCCTTTCCATCTTCTAAGATCTTCAGTTTATCTCTTCAATATTCTGTGATCTTCATTGTAGAGCTCTTGTGCTCTTTTATCTCCTTGGTTAGATTAATTCCAAAGGTTTATTTATTTATTTAGGTTATTGTGAAGTGGATGTTTTTCCAGAGTTCTTCCTCATCTGAATTATTGTTGGGAGTATAGGAAAGCTATTGATTTATGTGTGTTGTTCTTGTATACTGCTACTTTACTAAATTCATTTGTATGCTCTAGAAGTCTTCTTGGTTTTGGATCCTGTAGATATAAGATCATATCATGAGCAAACAGAGATACTTTGACTGCTTTTGCTATTTATATTCCTTTGATTTCCTTTTCTTGCTCATCGCTCTGGGTAATGTTTCAAAGACTATATTGAATAGGAGAGGTGAGAATGAACAGCCTTGTCTTGTTCCTGAATTTAGAGGAAATGCTTTTAGTTTTTCTCTGTTTAGTATGATTTTGGCTTTGTGGTTGTCATAAATGGCCTTCTATGGTAGTTGTAAGTTCCTGCTATGCCTAGCTTCTCTGGTGTTTTTAAAATTAACAAGTGTTGGATTTATCAAAGGCCTTTTCTGCTTCTGTTAAGATGGTCATGTGATTTTTGTCCTTAATTATGTTTAAGTAATGAATCACATTTATTGATTTGCGTATGTTGAACCAACCTTGCATCTCTGGAATGAAACGCACTTGATCATGGTGTATTATCTTTTTGATGTGTTTTTGAATGTAGTTTGCTAATATTTTATTAAGGATTTTTTCATCTATGTTCTTCATGGATATTGGTCTGTAGTTTATTTTCCTTGATGCATCTTTGTCTGGTTTTGGTACTTCTTACCTCATAAGAAGCATTTGGGAGTATTCCATCACTTTAAATTTTGTGAAATAATTTAAGAGTGGAGTTAGCTCTTCTGTAAAGGTCTGGTAGAATCCATCAGGTCCTGGGCTTTCCTTTTTTGGATGGCTTTTAATTGCTGTTTCAATTTCATTGTTTGATATATGTCTGTTTAGGGTTTCTGTATCTTTGTGATTCAATTTGGCCAGGTCATATGTGTCTACAAATTTGCCTATATCTTCCAGATTTTCCAGTTCGTTGGAGCATAAATTTTTAAATTATGTTCTGATAATCCTCTGTATTTCAGAGTCTGTGCTGATATCTCCCTTTCCATCTTTGACTTTATTGATTTGCCTCTTCTCGTTCTTTCTTCTGGTTAGTTTGGCAAAGGGCTTCTTGATTTTCTTTATCTTTTCAAGGAATCAACTCTTCATTTCATTGATCCTTTGTATTGTTTTTTATTCTCAATTTCATTGATTTTTAGCAGTGATCTTGTTTTCTGCCTTCTACTGGTTTGTTCTTCTTTTTCTAAGGACTTGAGGTGTAGCATAAGCTTATTTATTTGGGATCTCTCTAATTTTTTAATGTAGTTACTAAGTGGTAGAAATTTTCCTCTTAGAAATGATTACATATTGTTCCAGAGATTTTGATATGCTGTGTTTTTGTTGTCATGTGTTTCAAGAATTTCTTGATTTCTGTTCTCATTTCTTCTTTCATCCATTCTTTTTTTAAAATTTTTTTTGATGCTATGCTTTTTAAATTAGCTCAACATAGACTTACATATTGGAGGGAACTGTTGTTACATAATGATGCACACGTAGCTATTAACATAGTGAGATAATAAGTTAAGGTCAATCCTAGACCAGGATCTACCCCGCTTCATCCATTTCCCAAACTCACATCTCCTCTGTAATCCCACCATACTATAGTTTGAAATAAACATATACATGTATAATAATTGTTGACATTACTGAGGTTCTCTGCCTGTCTGTGTATAGCTAGGCTTCTAATGGGAATTGAGTATTCCCCGTTGCATTGATAACTTCCCTTGTCCCTCCCTCCCCTTCCTCCCTCCCTCCCTTGTCCCCCCACCTTCATAGGTATGGTTCACCCAGGTTATGTGACATTTCAACCATGGTGAGTTTATTACTTAAACTCAGCTGATTATCATCCTGTCATAGGTTTTACACTAGCTTCCACAAATGAGAGAAAACATTTTTAGCCCTTAAGTTTCTGAGTTTGGGATATTTCACTCAGCATAATTTTTTCCATTTCCATCCATTTGGCTGCAAAAGGCATGATATTATTTTCTCTAATAGTGCAGTAGAACTCCATTGTGCATATATGCCACAATTTATGAAACCATTCATCCTGCGAGGGGCATCTAGGTTGGTTCTGTAGTTTAGCTATTATAAACTGAGCTGCTATAAACATTGATGTAGCTGTATCTCTGTAGTGTGCCAATTCTAGCTCTTTTGGGAAAATGTCCAGGAGTGAGATAGCTGGATCGTAAAGTAGTTTTTTGAGGAGTCTCCACACTGTGTTCCAGAATGGCTGTACAAGTTTGCAGTCCTACCAGCAGTATGTTAGTGTTCCTTTCTCCCCACAACCCCTCCAGCATCTGATATTGTTCATATTATTCATTTTTGCCACTCTGACTGGGGTGAAGTTTTGATTTGCATTTCTCTGATTGCTAGTGATGTAGAATATTTTCTCATATATTTATTGGGTTTTTGGACTTTCTCCATTGAGAAATTTCTGCTTCAATCCCTAGCCAATTTATTCATTGGGTTATTTGTGATTTTGGTGTTCAGTTTTTTTAGTTCTTTGTATATTCTGGATGTTAGCCCTCTGTTGGAGGTGTAGCAGGCAAACATTTTGTCCCATTCTGTAGGTTCTCTCTTGACACTCTTGACTAATTCCTTAGCTGGGTAAAATACTCTTTGTGCCTGCTTTACTCTCATTCTGCTAGGTTCAGGCCCTTGCCAGGATCATGTAGCTGTTTGCTCAGATATCCTGGCTTTTGCAGCAGCTGCATCACTGCTTATAGATGGCCACCACCACAATGAAGTGTCAGAGCAACTAAAGCCACATGAAAAACTAAATAAAATTGATTCTCTCTTTTTCTTTCTCTCATTGTCCCTCTGTGTTAAAAGAATTTTTTCTTCTAGTTACTCTATCAGTTCCTGAACAGAGAATAACACTTCCCCAGAATTGTTATACATTTGTCTATTTCTCCTTCACAGTTCTGTTAAATTTGCTTCATATGGGTTGAGGTCATGCTATTAAGATTTCACATGTCGGGGATGGAGCGGTGGCTCGGCAGTTACGGCGCTTGCTCGGCATGCACAAGTACACGGGTTCAAACCCCAGCAACCCACGTACACAGCTAAGTGTCGGAGCAACGAAAGCCATGTGAAAAACTCAATAAAAAAATTGATTCTCACTGTCCTTCTCTCTTAAAAAAAAAAAAAAGATTTCACATGTCTCTTATGAACTGTTACACTTGAGTCTTCTTAAAATTCATTCTGAAGATTTGTGACTTTACTAAGAAGTCTATTTACATTTAATATTATTAATAATATATTTAGATTTATGATTATTCTATTCAGGACTTTCTATTGGTCTGTTTCATTTTTCTCCTTTTTATCTTCATTTTATATTGAGTAGATTTTTAAATTTATTCCATTTTCCTATATTAGTGTAGATGTCATACATCTCTTTACTATTGAGTAGGAATTACCCTGAAGGTTACATAATGGTCTTCAAGTTATCAAATATAATGTCAACTAATAGTTTTATCTTCCTTTCAGATAATGCAAGGAACTTAGAACAATTTAATCCATTTGTCCCTCATCTGACTCATATAGTACTTTCGTTGTATAACCTTGCTGCTCCTGATTCTGTTTCTTGTTATTATTTTATGTGGTCAATAAGTATTGATCTACATATATTTCCTTCATCTATTTCCAACCTTACAACTGGGATAATCTTCCTTTTATTTAAAGAACACCCTTTAATAATTTCTTTTGGTGAAATCTCCTATAACAACTTTTCTCAGTTTCATTTACCTGAGTTTCTTTTGTTTTCATCAGTTTTACTATGATGGATCTAAGTATGACTTTATTTTTATTTACCTATGAACATCAGGCTTTAATTGGTATTATGGTGTGGATATGAGAGGTCATTCAAAATGTCCTGTGTTAATATAGGAATGTTCAGAAGTGGAACGATTAGATTGTGAGAGCTGTAACATAATTAAATTCATCCTAGCTTGAATAGACTGGGTGGTAATTGTAGGCCGGTAGGGTGTGGCTGGAGGAGGTGGGTCACTAGGGGTTGCCCTGGAAGTGTTCATCTTCCTGAAGCTCATTCCTCCTCACTCTGCTTTCTGGCTTCCATGAATGGAACAGCACTCCTCTGCCCTACCTTTTCATTACAATGTGCTGCTTTACCTTGGGCCCAGAATGATAGACTCAGTCAATCATGGACTGAACCACTAAACCATGAGCCAAAATCAACTTTCCCTCCTCTGAGTTGCTCTTGTCAGGTATTTTTGTTACAGTAATGCAAAGCTAACTAACATGGAAACTGGTACTGAGAAGTAGGGTGGTTGTTATGACCATGTGGCTCAGAAGCCTTTGGAGCTAGTTTGCAGGAAGAATTTGGTAAAGTTTGGAGATGCAGGTTGTAAAAACTTTAGAATGGTGTAAGCAGAGCTTAATGGGTTATTCTGGTGGGAGCTCAGAAGACCAGTATGGTGATAGGAATGTGGTCTGTGCTCATGAATTTTCAGAGGAAAATGAGGAGCCTAGTGAGAATTGGGGTATAGGCCATTCATGCTGTATTCTGGCAAAGAACTTGTCTACCTCTTGCCCATGTCCTGAAACTCAGTGAAGCTCAATTTAAAGGTGATGGACAAATTAATCTGGCAGAGAATATTTTAAAGCACTACAGCATTCAGTCAATGACATGGATATTGCTATTGGCATCTAGCCATGTGTACTATAAAAATTGGAGCAGAAAGCAGACGTAAAGGATTTTTAAAACTTGCATTTTGGTCATAAAAGTGATGTAAAACTAGGGTCAAGGAAGGTGGGGTTGTTAAAGAGATTAGATCTACTAAAAAGATGCTAACTACTTTGCACAGAGGCAACAGGAAAGACAGCTTGAAGGCATCACAGGAAGTTGCAACCACATCCATTGCAGGCTCAAAGATGTAGAAGGGAAAATTCCTTTGAGAAAAGATCGTGGTGGCATCCTGCTTGCACAGGGAAGTTGTTTCACTGTTTTCAGTCCTCTGGACACTCAGATCAGGGCTGCTGTGACTTCAGGGGGTTCAGCTACCACAGGAGCTGGCAGAAGATCTTGGTGTCATTCATGTGATGCTGGTTCTGCAGGACACTGGAGTTAAGAGGTAACAGAGGTTTCCATTATGATTTCAAAAACATGGGAGGAATCCCTGCACATTGCTCCTAAGTGTGTGATGCACGAACTGTGAAGGTGAAGCTGGGCCAGAACGGAAGGTGAAGCAGAAGCTAGAATGGAGACCCTAGGAATTAAGAGGTACGAGGAAAGTGGACTGTGCAGAGAAAAAACCCCCCAGCTGCAGAGACAACCAGGTTAAAAGAGAGCCCATGTGCTGGGCACTGTGGCACACACCTGTAATCCCAACAACTTGGGAGGCTGAGGCAGGAGGATCATGAGTTCAAAGCTAGCCTCAGCAACTTAGTGAGGACCTGAACAACTTAGGGACCCCCCATCTCAAAATAAAAATGGGGGGCTGGAGCAGTGGCTCAGCAGTTATGGTGCTTGCCTGGCATGCACTAGGAAGGAGGTTCAAACCCCAGCACCATGTACACAAAGAAGTGTCAGAGCAATGAAAGCCACACGAAAGACTAAATAAAATTGATGCTCTTTTTCTCTCTTTCTCTCTCTCTCTCTCTCTCTCTCTCTCGATGACCCTCTCTAAATAAATAACTAAATAAAAAGGGCTAGGGATGCAGCTCAGTGGTTAAGTGTCCCTGGGTTCAATCCCTGGTACCAAAAAAAAAAAAAAAATAGAGAAGATTCCATGTGCTCTGCAAGTGGCAACGCCAAAGGAGCAGGGGTTTCCCGAGTTCTTTGGAAATCACATCTTGCCACCCTGTGCCCCAGATTTGGAGTTACAGGAAACGTTTGCCTGATTTGGTTTAGGTTTGTTTTTGGTCCGTTCTCTTCTTCTATGCTCTATTCCTCCCTTTTGGAATGGGAATATTTATTCCGTGCCATGTCACATTGGTTATATGTAACTTTTTTTACTTTTACAGAGACTCACAGTCAGGAGTTTACCTTGAGTGTCAGACGAGACTTTGGGCTTGGACTTTTGAGCTGTGCTGGAATTGTTAATACTATAGGACTCTCAGAGGTAAACTAAATACATTTTGTATTGTGAAGTGGACATGATCTTTTGGGGGTGGGGGTGACATGTGAGGGAATCTCCTCAGACCTCCTGTTAATGCAGGAATGCTCAGAAGTGAAATGATAAGTGAAATGTGAGAGCTATAACATAATCGGTCCATCCTAGTTTGAATGGATTGCACGGTTGAAAGAGATGGGTCACTGAGAGTGTTCCCTGAAGGTGTTCATCTTCCCTGTGGCTCCTTCCCCTTCGCTCTGCTTCCTGGCTTCATGCATGGAACAGGGTTCCTCTACCATACCCTGCTGCCATGATGTGCTGCCTCGCCTGCAGCCCAGAGCACTGGAGTCAGTCAATCACGAACTAAACCTCTGAACTGTGAGCCAGAAAACCTTGCCCTCCTCTGGATTGTTCTTGTCAGGTATTTTGATCACAGCAACACAAAGCTGACTAAACACAATTGGTTTTGGAAAATTCATATTTCACATAATCTCCCAATATAGTACTTATTCTTTCAGCAGTTAACTTTTGGGAATCAGTGGTCCACGCCAACTCTCCCTTTCTCCCTTTAAACTTAATTTTAAAACATTAAGTGATAACTAAATCTAAATCTATTCTTCCATACCTGCTGTAATTTCCATCTTTTTGTCTCTTTCTGCTTCTTTCTAAATATTTTCTTATTACCTATCTTTTAATTTACTAGTTATTTCTTCAGGTCTCTGCTCTTAAATCCATTTTTCATTTTGGTTAGTGCATGTTTAAATTCTAGAATTTCTATTTTCTTCAGATATGCTATATCATGTTTATTAATTCTAGTTCTCTTGAAAATTTCAATATTGAAATTTTATCCCTTTGAACATACTCAGGCCACCATAACAAAAGACTATAGATGGGTGACTTAAAAAATGAAATTTATTTCTCACAGCTCTGGAAGCTAGAAACCCAAGATTAAGATACAAGTATGGTAAGTTTCTGGTTGAGGGCTGTCTTTCTGGCTTGTAGACAGCTTCCTTGACAGGCAGGGACAGAGAGAGAGGGGGAGAGGGAGAGAGAGAAACATTATTCTACCCTGCTCCTCCCCACCAGTATTCATGTCCTTCTCATGTGCAAAATACATCAATTCTATCCCAACAGTCCCAAAATCTTATTTTTTTTAAAAAAAGGGGGGAGAGAGAATTAATTTTTATTGAGTTTTTCACATTGCTTTTGTTGCTCTGACACTTAGCTGTGTACATGGGTGCTGGGGTTTGAACCCGTGTACTTGCGCATGCCGGGCAAGCGCCATAACCGCTGAGCCACCACTCCAGCCTAGTCCCAAGATCTTAACTTGTTTCAGTATCAAACCTGAAGTCTAAAGTCCAAAATTTCGTTAAAATACCTAAATCACTTTGGGCAACACTCATGATACAATTCATCCTGAGGCAAAAGTCCTCTCCAGCTGTCAGCCTGTGAAACTGACAAGTTAGGTGCTTCCCAGATACAACGGTTTGCCAGGAAATAACACAGACCGTCCCATTCCAAAAGGGAGAAATTGGAAGGAAGAAAGGAATGATGAATTCTGAGCAAATGCAAAACCTAGTAAGACAAATTACATTGGTTATCAAATCCTGAGAATAATTTTATTTTATTTTGCTCTAGGCCCACGAGGGTGGCAGCAGCATCCCCATAGCTTTGTGGGTGGCCTTGGACCTTTGACTCTGCAATGCTTCACCACATGGCTCTAGGTGGGGGACTTGCCCCTGTAGCTCTGCTAAGCTGAGCTCTATTGGGCCAGGGTCTACTAGTAGGTCCCATCTCTAAGGCTCTGATCGGAGGTTCTCTGCCTGTTGAAATTGAAGCAATGGTCCTAATGATCTCCAAAACATTCTAGTTTCCAGTTTAAGTACAAACACTAAGCAAAGACAATCAATCAATAAATTAAATGGTTGGAACATGAAGCTTACTAGATACCTCCAAAGTATATAATCCTCTCTTCCTTCCTGCAGAGGAAGAAGAAAAAGGCAATTGTGAGATTATTTAGTAATAAAAGAGAAGTAGGCATGAGTCAGTGATTTAAATGTCGATTTGAAAAATCCAGCTGGGTATGGTGGCACACGCCTGTAATTCCAGTGGCTCCAGAGCCTGAGGCATGTGGCTGTCAAGTTCATAGCCAGTCTCAGAAACTTAGTGAGGTCCTAAACAACTCAGCAAAACCCTGTCTCAAAATTTAAAAAATGAATTGCTTGGGCTGGAGCGGTAGCTCAGCAGTTACAGCGCTTGCCTGGCATGCAAGAGTATGCGAGTTCAAACCCCAGCCCCACCTACACAACGAAGTCTTAGACCAATGATGGCCACATGAAAAACTAAATAAAATTGATTCTTTCTCTCTCTTTCACTGTCCCTCTCTCTTTAAAAAAAAAAAAAAAAAGAGAGAAAGCAAAAAAAAAAAAAAAAAAAAAAAAAACAATGGATTGCTTATAGACCAGAAGCTAGGTACTTAGTTCTCTTTCCCATCTTGGAAGATGAAGGGTGAAAAGGCTGAGACACTAAGGAAAGGAAACCTGGAGCCATTGGCGCAGCTAAAAAGCGTAACCCTACAGCTAAGAAGCCTAAGAAAGGGAAGCCCCATTGCACTCAATATACCCTGTCCTGGTTAGAAGAATTGGCAGATACTCCCGATCCACTATGTATTCCTGAAAGGCCTTGTACCATAGGAAGTACTGAGCTGCTAAATCCAAGGTTGAAAAGAAGGAGAAAGTTCTTGCTACTGTCACAAACCAGTCAGTGGTGACAAGAATGGAGGTAATGGGATGGTTAATCTTCACGAAATGCCTAGATGCTATCCTAGTGAAGATGTGCCGTGAAAGCTGTTGAGAGAAAGCTGCAGGCCCGCATCACTCCCAGGGCCGTTTGAGCATCCTCACTGGGTGCCACAGAGGCCAGGGAGTGGTTTTCCTGAGCAGTGGCTTGCTACTTGTGACTGGACCTCTTTCCCTCAATAGAGTTCCTCTGCATGGAACACACTAGAAATTTGCTATTGGCACCTCCACAAAGAATGATATCAGCAACGTGAAAATCCCCAAACACCTGATGGTTACTTCAAGAAGAGGAAACTGCCGAAGCCCAGACATCAGGAGGGTGAGATCCGCGACATGGAGAAAGAGAAACACGAGGTTACAGAACAGCGCGAGGTTGATCGGAAAGCTGCGGCCTCACAAATTTTGCCCAAAATCAAAGCTATTCCAATATTTTAGGTCCCTTTAGGTCTGTGTCTGTCTTGTGTTGTTTCTACTGCTGCTTGTTTAAGTTGTCCTGTATCCTCATGTACTTGGCTATCCTTTATTGTATTCCAGAAATTGTATATGAAAAATTGTTTATGAAAATACATTGAGGTCTAGGGTCTTGTTTTCTCCAAATAGAAATTGAGTTTTATTTCCAACAGTTTCCTTGAGATAACAGGAATCAAGTGTCTCCTAAATTCAGTTTCAGAGACTGAGTTTTTTTTTTCTTTTTTTGAATCACTGGATGATTAGAAGCTAAACTGTAGTATGTGCAAGGAGACCTTACTTCCAGTACATCCTTACTACTAGAGCATAATTTTAGAGACCCTAACCAGATGGAGCAGGTTTATAGGGGCTCAGCCTTCACTCTAATTTTTCTCTCCTTAGTTTGTAAAGTTCGTAAAAGCTCTGCTCAGCTTTTCAGTCACATTTTCTAGAACTTGCATATTTCCCTACAAAAAAAGTGGTTCCAAATGCCAGACCCCACACTCTGAATTTTTGTCCTCTCCTAGATTTTGACTCACAAGTTCTTCATTATTTTGTTAACTTTCCATTGCCTTCAAGGTCATTTAAAATATATAATATCTATTATGTTTTTATGTATCTATATTTTAGATCAGTGATCTATGCCTATTTCTCCTTTCCTTATGTATTGCTGAATAATCTTGCAATGGCCTTCCCTCCTTCTTGCTGTAATAAGTAAGGAAGAGGGAAGGCAACTAAGCTTCATGTTCCAACCATTTAATTTATTGACTGATCATCTACTGAGTGTCTGTAGTTAGAGTAGCAACTCCATTTTTTCACAACTGTCACGTATGCTTTACATGTGTTTCAATGAAATGTACTTTACTTTCAATAAGTAAACAGAAGTTGATTTTGTTTCACTCCTCTGGCTTGACATCACAGGTCACCACGGGATGTCACAGAGCAGGCATCATAATCAGAAGTAAATACAGATATCTTCAATTCAAACTGTATAAATTACTAGTATTATTAAATTTTTGTATCAGAAAAATGACACCCAATCCTCTGGCTTCCTTTTATTACAATAATAAGGGACGCAAAATGCTTTGGCTGTTGAGCGTATATTTAAGAGATATTAGATAAAACATGTAAAAAACATGATTTAGATCTTCGCTGATTTCAGAGATTATTTCATTATTAATTGAAGACAAAAGATTTTCTGCTATATTTTACAACCACAAATTGACATTTAAAATCATGTATCTGTTTTCTCCCAGGTCTCTTCTCTCACCTCAATCTTCCTTTCATAATCCCCTTCGGTTGGGATTTAAGATTCCAACAGATTCCCCAGCTGAGGGTCTCTAGTAACACGTGGATGGGCAAATCCTATGTGAACAGAAATGATTTGTTCAAGATTTATACAGGCAGTGGCAGAGCTTCTGAATGCCAAGATAAAAGTTCTCCCTAGCCTCGGCACCTTCCTCCAACATGACAGTACTCTCAGGGCAAAAGAATGGAAAATGTGCCTCTACTATGTATCTGTAGAGGGAGAAGGTACAGGCCAAGGTTCACTCTTTCAATTGACTCTTTTGCTCTGTTCTTCCCATAGGCTGATATATAGGTAGTATGTGTCAAATATGTTACTAAGAAACTAACCACTTGAGGTAAAACTTACTGGACTGGTAAGTTGCATTGGGAAATCATAGCTCTGAGCTTCCCTGAGTATGCTGACATTTTTAACTAAGCAAATCCATTGTGGGGACCCTGGAAATGATGCCTATGAGACCATCACAAGAGACAAGAGAGTCTAGACCCAGGGGTGTGAAGCTTATAAGACAAGGCAGCTCCTATCCCCACAACCTGAATCTTGATCTCTTGTAGCTGAGCTCCGTAACCTGAAGGGGCTAAAGAAAATAGCTATGTATTCTGTGTAGGTGTGGCAAGAACTCCTACAGGAAGAGGGCCTGACATTGCCCTGCTGGAAGCTGTGCTTCCTGTCTTACCCTCTGCTGAGTAGACTCAACCAAATGCAGCCCCCGTTGATCTTATGAGTATGACTGTTTCGTTGAGACTAATTCCAAACCCTGGCAGACTGCAGAACTGGGTTAAATCAGGCAGCAGGTTCTGTGCTTTGTGCGGTGCTCACAGTTAGCACAGTGCATTAAATGGGCTTACCACATCCTGCTCATCAGAACAAGCTTTTAAAAATAACACGCACACGTGCGGTAACTTCATTTGTGATAAAGTGTGGTTATATGCTAAAAGTACCTAGAGACCTGTTTTTCAGATCACAAGAGTCCAGCTGCTGTCATATCAACTTTAATGTGATTAGTCGGTACCATAACCTAAATGAACTGTGCCAATTTAAATGGAAGTACTTTATTTTCTTAAATTACAGACAATCTGTTCACACTGTGCTTGTTAGAGCAAGCACAACACTGAACAGCGCTCTGTTTCCTCTTTCTGCTTCCTTCCAGATGGAAAGTCAAACTCACCTTAGCTGCTGTTCTCATTTTGAGTTCCGTCCTCAAGTAACTTGTCAGCATCTGAGACCTCATCTTGCGGTTGTTCAGCAAATTCCTGCTGGATCATGGATTCTGTGCGCTCATGAATGATCTGATGGGCTGCAAGAATATGCTTCCGCTGTGCATTCCGCACTGTGCCAAAGGGACAGAAGAATTACTTCAAAAGTCTGAATGAAGACATTCCCAAATGTTGTCAAAACAGTAGCAACAAAAATGATAATTTTGCAAACCACATATTGTCTGACTTAGGGCTGATTGGGTTGACTAAAAATGTTCCTCTCTGTTTTAGAAGAACATCTTCTAAAGGTAAACCAAACCCTCATCTTATTTGCTGCTGTACCCTTTATTCACATTCTTCAGTTCAGATGGTCATTTCCTCTGCCGCAGACCTGCCACCATTCCACAACTCAGCAGCTTCCCTTCAGCACTCCAAATCCTAACCTTCTGCAAAATCTAGCTCAAGTTCCAGCTCCTCCAGGAAGTCTGCTCTGATTAGTACAGTCCTCTTATGTCATTTCCTGTGCTTGCATTTGTACCTACACTGAAGCACTTCATGCAAGTTACATTTTGTTTTCTCCCTACTTTATAAATGACTGACTGGTTTTAATGGGACTCTTTTCTTACACTTCTCTTTGAACCTTAGTTCCTAATATAGAGGGGTCTGCTTATTAATAATGAGTTTTTGGGATCATGACTGCAAAAGGTGGTCCTAGCTCCAAATTCTAAGAATATTTGTAACCAGGGTTTAGTACAGACAATGCTAAGCAATAGGCCCTTGGAAAAGAGAGGTGCTGATATTGATGATAACAACTGCTAGCATTTTTTCCTTACTTTGTGCCAGGCACATTACTTGGTCTGAAAATTAAGCATAATTGATATAGGCACCATCACACACTGATGCTGGAAGGAGGAATTACAACAATCCGTTTGTGAGACAATTATATAGAATCTACCAAAAGGTAAAATATACCCTATTTCCCAGTAATTGTTCCGCTAGGAATTTACTCTCTGAAGCACAGACAGAATACATATAAAACATATCGGTTGCAGCACTGCTAGTAATAGAAAACCACACTGGAAACACACTGAGTGCTTATCATTAGAGGGGACTGCTTCTAAAATTATGCATTCCCCATGTGAGAGGGGAAATATGGTGACTCTTTTTTCCTAGTGTGTTAGACCTCTACCATCCTTCTATCCTTGCTTAAGCAATCAAATATTACACACTCTTCTGCTTAAACCTGTCCAGAAGTTCCCTGCTTAATACTGAAAGCTTTGCACTGCTATTTCATGGGAATATTGATAGAGCACCCCCGCCCTCTCAGATAAGGCCTCTCACCAAGTCCCACAGTTCTGAAAGAATCTGCTTTTGCTTTTTAAGATGTATTTTTTCTCTCCTCTGTTGAATAAAAGCATCAATCTTTAAAAATGTGCCACTTTTGAAAATGATAAATCAAGGCATTTGTACTTTAGATACAGGCCTGGAGGAAACAGTATTTGTGACCCATGCAGAGGAGCCGATAGATTTAGACCCTTTGGGCATTCCTGTTTTTCAACACCCATAGTTCACATTGTCCTGCCTGCAAACGGCTCTTATGGTTTGAACCACAGAATACACTTCTTCTGGAAACTTGGGAACTTCTTTTTTTTTAAGGGGGGAGGGGAGAAAAAGAGAAGAGGGAGAAAGAGAGAGAGAAAAGAGAGAGAGAAAGTTTTAGTTTTTCCAACACATAATTGTATATATGGTGCTGGTGTTCAAACCTAGGTCCTTGTGCATGCCAGGCAAGTGCTCAATTACTGAGCCACCACTCTAGCCCCTTGGGAATCTCTTTTTAAAGAAGGATGGATCTTGATACTCTGTCAAGCTCATTAGAATGGCATCCCATTTCTACTGGAGGTGATTATACTCTTCACTCAGACAACAGGAAAAGAATTTATTGAGCTCTGAAAGAAGAAAACTCAGTGCATCTTCTTCAGAAATTCCCTATATCTGTGTCTGTTTAGTATTTTAAATTTCTGGGATATTGAAAATAATTTATGGGCTGGAGCGGTGGCTCAGCAGTTTTGGTGCTTGCCTTGCATGCAGGTTCAAACCCCAGCACCAGATACACAACGAACTGTCTGAGTAACGAAAGCCAAATGAAAAACTAAATAAAACTGATCCTCTCTTCCTCTCACTGTCCCTCTTTAAAAAAATGAAAGAAAGAAAAGAAAAGAATTTACATTTTTTAAAAACGTCCTAAAGTGAAGCATTTATATCACTTTACCTTTTTCTTTGACAAAGTCTTTTTGCACCTCTGGGATCAGAAAACTATAAACCAACTCAGCAACAATCTCCTCTGACTGAAGATATGTTCGACTGAAAAAAGAAAAGTTAAACTGTTTCCTTTGTTTCTTTACTTGAGCTGCTGATGTACACTTGGAGCTTATTTGGATGTACGAATAACCCCCCTGCCTAAATTCTGCCATCACCTTTTCCTTGACTGGATGATCTGAAATAATGCATTCCTAATAAGCTTAATTCTGTGGAAAAATCTGTATTTGACTCTGTCCTTCATTTACTGGCCTGTTAGAAATACAGTTTAAACATGGAAGCCCAAAACTTTGGGATCAAGTCCAAACAATTTTGTACATACATATCTACATTGTTTTCATGCTCTGGGTATTCTAAAAGTACATAGTACAAAAGCAATCCAGATTATAGAGGGTAACTGAGAATTCAATTCTGATGCTCCTACCAAAGAGAGGTATAGGCATGTTGACTTCTAAAGAGTTATTATGCTGATAAGAAGCACAAGTTATATTTGCTTCTCCTTGGTGGTGAAATCTTAAACTTCTGAAAAATTACATGAGTACCAGCAAATGGGCTGTCCATTCTATGCTCTATTCTCCTGGTGCATACCGGCTTTCCATTTCATAAGCAATGTCATTGATTTCCTCAGCCATCTTCTCAATTTCTGATCTGGCTTGTTCTTCTGCAGTGTTCTCTTCAGTATTTAGTATTATGTCTTCCAGATAGGAGGTTACATTACTTTGGTGAACTTTAATCACCTACAAAAAGCAAAAAGTACCCCTGCTTACTAAGAACAGCTATTACAAAAAAGACAAGATAGTTCCCCAAACACTGGTTGATTTTTTTTAGCACATATATTTAATTTATTGTCATTCGTTCCTCCTGCTTCTCATTCATCCACCTCCTTATTCTGGGCAGCCCCCACCCATTTAGATTTCTGTCTCTTACTTGGGGGTGAGGAATGCAGCACTGCAGGAAGATCACAGACTTCAGATCCATAACCTTGGTTTGGATCTTTCCTGTATCCTTATGAACAATGTGACAAGGTCAACCTATTAAACTGTAGCAGAGAGACTAGGACATTTCCCAAAGTCCTTTCTGTCTTTCCTCTTAAATAACAGAACTGCTGGATTTTTGCTGGGCAAACAGGTACCTAGAATAAAGACTACATTTCCTAACACCCATAGGAACTGGACATGGCCATATGACAAAATTCTAATTAAGGCAATATATGCACAAGTTGTGCGTGCAACTTCCAAAAACAATTCTTAAAGGGAAACTCCTACTTTCTTTGTTTTTCTTTCTTATTTCATGGGGACATAACATTGGAACATCAGTAGTCATCTTAAATTGCAACAAGGGCCATATCTTAAGGGGCAAAGACCAGAAAGATGGGAGGATCTTGGCTTTCTGAAGAATTTACCATCCCTGGACTCCTTCTTTTTAAAAATTTCTTGAAGTCATGAAATAGAATACAGATTTTAAGATGTGCTTTGCACATAAATGCACAGTATGGTGAGTTAGGCCAGCACCCATGTAGTCAAGGCTAGTACCTCAGAAGGACACCATCTACAGACCCTTTTCATTTCCATGACTGTCCTGGTAAACACTTCCTATGCTTTTTAATTTTGCTTCCTAAGTATGCAATCATAGTGTTATGGTTTGGATATGAGGTGTTTCCTGAAAACTCATGTGTTAATGCAGGAATGTTCAGAGGTGAAATATATCAGATTATAAGAGTGAATTAATCCACTTGATGGATTAATAATTTGAATTATTATAATTTGAATGGATTACTGGGTGGTAACTATAGGCAGTTGGGTCATGGCTGGAGGAAGTAGGTCATCGGGGAGTGTCTTTGAGGATTATATTTTGTCCCTGGTTAGCCTGTCTGTCGGTCCGTCTAACTCTTTCTCTCCCTCTCTCTCTGCTTCCTGGCTGGCATGAGTTGAGCAGCTTTCTTCCACAACGATGTTCTGCCTCTTCTGAGGCTAAGAGCAATGGAGTCTGCCAACTGTGGACTGAATTTCTGAAACAATAAGCCTGTAACAAACTTTTCCTTCTCTAAGTTGTTCTTGTCAGGTATTTTTTGATGAATTACTAAAATAAATGTTATCAGTGACAGAAAACTAACACAATAAGAAAGTTTAAGTATCCACTGAAACATACTGTCTCCTCAACCAATTGTGAGTCTCTTAGAGGCAGGGCCTTTTTCTATTTCATGTCTGGATATTTCTTTGGATTTGAGATAATGCCCAGGACTTAGGAACAACTCAGGACCTGCTTCTTGATAGGCACTGTTGCACAACTCTTGAGTATATGATACTTACTATCTACCTATAAAACACCAACTTTGAACTCTTATGCCTTCCCTATGGGAGCATCTCAGTGACAGTTCAGTATAGTATGACCAATTAACCAAAATATACTTGCTGAATGTCAAGTATGTATAGGGATCTATGCTGGTATTGTAGATAGCACAGAGCAAATATACAACAGCCTGCTCTCCTAGAGGAAGCAAAGTCACACCAATATGGTACAGACAACTGAATCATAAAATCATAGAGGTGCGAGGTTTAATGTGGCCCATTCACAATGAAATATATCCTTGTGTGTTTATGTATATCTTTATAAATAAGTACTTTCTGGACACATTGGGCTTGTAAGTGCATGAGTGAATAAAGAAACGTAGATGGAGGGACTGGAGCAGTAGCTCAGCGGTTGTCTCACTTCCCTGGCATGCGCAAGGACATGGGTTCAAACCCTAGCACCATGTACACACGAAGTGTTGGAACAATGAAAGCCACATGAAAAACTAAACAAAATTTACTCTCTCTTTCTCTGTCCCTCTCTTAAAAAAAAAAAAAAAAACTACGGCTATATGTGTGTCTATGTGTGCTCTTCCACATGTTTGCTAATCGTGCACACTGAGGAGATTTGTAAATTTTTTGGTGTATGTACCTATTAGTGTGTGTGTATTTAAAGATGACTCTCTGTACCTTGTATATCCACCTACAAAAATAACTCCATTCAGCTGACCTAAGCAAAATTAAAATGAAGCCCTGATTCTGCTCCTGTTTGCCCATAAACGTGTTCTCTCAACTTATCTACCTCAGAAAAGAGCAACCTTCCGGTTGCTTAAGCCCTAAACTGGGCAGTACAGCTGATTTCTGTCTTGTTTCTCGCTCAGGCTTAATGACTTCAACAGCTTCCTTCCCAGTTTCTTTGTTCCTATTCTGTCCTTCACTCTGTCTCTTCTCCACTCTACAAGCAGAGTGACCTCTTTAAAATGTGTCACTGGGTCCCATTTGCTTCCTTCATGAAACTACTGCATTTCTAATTCTGTAATTATTTGCATGTTTTATGTTTCTTAAGCTCTAGGAGAAAAGGGGCCACATCTGCTTGTTTTCCTCCAAAATATCACAATGCCTTTACACAGTGCCTGGCATACAGAAGGAGCCCAGTGCATATGTGCGAAATAAAATGAAAAATCCAACGCCATATCGCGTCACAGGGGACCTTTGTTTTCTTTCAACTCTTTCCAGGGCTTTCCATGCTCCCAGCTGTGGCTACTTGCCTCCTTAAATATCTGGTCCTCCTCCCGCAAGCGCCTTTGCTCCACCTGGCGCCGACCACTCTCCTCCGCCTCCCGCATCCGCCGCTGGCGCTCGGCCAGCATGGCAAACGCATGGATCCTCCTCTCCTCCTGCAGTCTCACCAGCTCTTTGGACAGGAAGTCAAGCATGTCAGCCAGCACCCTTCCTTCCAGCCCAGCCAAATGGTTTTCAACCAGTGACACCTTAAAAATAATAGCACAACTTTAGCGATCCAAATTCCACTATGAATGGAGAGTATCAGGAGGGCTGGTTTACTCAGAACTCTGTCTGAATACAGTTAGTTTTTATTAGGAATGTTACCTTTCAATTAACCCCATTCCAGGGGCTGGAGTGGTGGCTCAGTGGTTTCGGTGCTTGCCTGGCAAGCACAAGGACCTGGGTTCAAACCCCAGCACCACGTACACAACCGAGTGTTGGAGCAACTAAAGGCATGTGAAAAACTAAATAAAGTTGTTTCTCTCTTTCTCTGTCTCTCTCACTGTCCCTCTCTCTTTAAAAAAAAAAAAATTAACCCCATTCCAGGGGCTCTTACTCTAAAACTTATTACAGACTTAGACAGGAGAAAGTAGATTGCTTTGTAAGTCACTGATGGATCACAGTCCTCCAATTATGAAGAGGATTTGGAAAACATTTCTGTTAGCAATCACACAAAATATACTTTTTTTCTTTCAATTTTACCCAGAAGATCAAGTATATCTTCCCAGACACGAAGAAAAATGCTAAAGCTCTTATTAAAGACATTATTGGAGTTTAACAAAATAGAAACTCCAAGAAATTCATTCCTGATAGCTTTTAATTTTTAAATGTCTGATCCTTTCACACAAGTTTGAAGAATTTTAAGATCTCGAATAACATGAAAGTAGAAAACCCTGGTACTCTTTAGTCTTTTAATAACTTCAAAGCCACTAACAATGCTCTTTGAAATTTTCCAGGGAAAAGCCTAAATGTCTATGTGATCACTGAGGTAAAACAAGGGACCCATGGGGCTCTTGGCCAAGAGGAAGCCAGAGTTCCTACAGTACCTATTCATGGTTTTGACACATGGAGAAGAAAAGTGTTTAAGATGAATTATCCTGTGCAAATTCATCCCATTCCCTCCCCTGTCCTGGGGAGAAAGTGTTCCTTTCCCAGCCATCTGCTGCCTTAACATTCAGAGTCCTCCTCCTCAGCTCCCTTCTGGTCTGTATCTGAGGAGGAGAATTCTCACAGGCTCAAAGGCAACATGCACAGGGGTGAGAATATTAGCCAAAGGGAGCTGCCGGCCCTCATACCCCATCCTCACTCACCTCCCCACCTACATGTACTCTAACCTCGAAGTTCAACTTCACTCATAGAAGAGGGAGCGATGGAAAAGAAAGGCAAAACTAGAACATCTCACTACTTCTTTATTCATAACCACTGGACACTCAACCCAGAGGTCACAAATTGACTCTGTCTCCAGGGAACACAAGCTCTATTATGTGGGGGCAGATGCAGCCATTAGGTCCTAAGATGCTATCTGCTCATATCTGGCCTCCTTCCTCAGCAATAAATTTGTGTATGGTTAGATAGGACTATTTAATATGAAATTAAGTCAAGATATTTAGGAAGGGGATTCTGCTGTGGTTATAGCATATAAAACCTCAGGTAACTAGGAATTGTGTATTTTATGGACAGCTTTCCACAGAAATGTGAGGAGGAAAGGGGAGGCCACGCCTTGCTATAGGTGTGCGTGAGGTGCTCCTTCAGGGCCCTGCACATCAGCGGTACACCGGTACAGCGAAGATAAGTGGCTGTTGGCTAAGTGGCAGCTTTTCCCACGAATGCCTCCCTTCACGCTCAGCTGACTTGATTGGCCGAGTATATATCCACCATGTGGATGACAAACCCACTGACTCAGCTGCCTCTGCTGAAGTCCATTATCAAGCACTGTGAAGACCAAGAGGCCATTTTTCCATCCAGAGTCTCAGGACCTGCTGCCTTCATGGCATTCTCCCTATCTGAATATCTCCAGGACTCAAGGACCTTCAGATTCAGACCCTGCAATGTCCACATTGTCCTTGTTTTTCTCTGGTCCCTCTGTTGGGTCTTGCAGCTTGGGGTTTTCTTACTTTCTCCCTCCTGAGCGTCACACCTGCTCTCCCAAGCTTGGTCACCATCTATGGCACCAATGTCATTTAAAAGAAGTAAAACTGTGGTCATTTCCAAACTGTTTGCCATTTGTGCTCAGTTTCCACACAGCACAAGAGTTATGTGTGTTATTAAAGTTGGGTCAAATTAACTTTGCTTATAACAAACTTTAGCCTCAACTTTGCAAATTGATTCTTAGATTGATTCACAAGTAAGTGGGAAAGTGCATCTATATTAAAGTCAACAACATTAAAAAGCATGCATATAGGGCTGGAGCAGTGGCTCAGCAGTTATGGTGCTTGCCTGATATGTGCAAGGACATGGGTTCAAAGCCCAGCACCACATACACAACAAAGTGTCAGAGCAAAAAAGCCATGTGAAAAACTAAATAAAATTCTCTCTCTCTCTCTTTAAAAGCATGTATGTATATAGATGAACACTGAAGAGAATAAGAAAAATTGACAGTTGTTGGTTTAAAGCTGCAATTCTCAGCTGTGTCAGGTGGCAGAGACAGGTCAGGATGAAAGTCACCAAATACGGGGCTGGAGTGGTGGCTTAGCGGTTTTGGCGCTTGCCTGGCAAGCACGAGGACCTTGGTTCAAAGCCCAGCACCACGTACACAACTAAGTGTTGGAACAACAAAGGCCATATGAAAAACTAAATAAGTTGTTTCTCTCTTTCTCTCTCTCACTGTTCCTCTCTCTTAAAAAAAAAAAAGAAAAGAAAAGAAAGAAAGTCACCAAATACCAAAGTAGGTAGTGATATATTTAATAGGAAGTTTGACCAGCATGAGCTATTTATGGCTATAAAATGCAAACATAAGTGCTGATATTTTAAAATAAATCTCATTTCTCATATTGCCTTTATTATTTACTCATTCTGCTAAGTCCTCACCAACTGAGATACAGTAGAGTTACCAAATATTTAGGAAAAATTGAAAAGGAAAAATCTTAAAGTTAAAAAAATGCATTTGTTTCTGTTTTCTTGGAGGGGGTTCTTTTCTTTCTTTTTTGTTTTGCAAATAAATATAAAAACACCATATTCAATTAAGTGAGGCAATACCCCAGTTTATGAACTGTAGTGCATTGTTCACCAATGCTGACAGAGTTCTGGAATTGCAGGGCTGTTTCTTCTGTAACATTTCATTTATTGCTATTATAATGTTGCTTGTGCAATAATAAAAACAGAAGAAAAACTGTAACAAGAAAAAAAAGGAAGAACCTTGTGCTCGTGCAAGTTCCTCTGCCGCTGTAAGGCCAGGGTCACTTGCTTCTCTGTTTTTTTTATCAGCTTGTCATCTTCTTGGAGTGCGTGGCTGGTGCGTAGCTCCTGAATCAACTCCAGTCGCTTTTCTTTCCCTTCAAACATCTGTAGCAAATCAAATCAAAGAGAGACTGGCATGCTACCATCCCTTTCTGCCCAACACTAGGAGCCTGAAAAACGTGAGGCATGTGTGAGTAGAGGGGTTCTGTCCTGCCTTTTGGGCAGATGTGATCCTCAGATCTGGAATTCGGTCCTCTTTTCTGTGCCTCAGGGGTTCAGGTAGAGAGGGGCAAGATGGGGTGACAACTATAGGGTCACAGTAAGAAACCAGAATCTTCCACTTTCTGTGTTCCCTTCCTAAAACACAATCTGCTGTCTGAACTTAACTGCAGCATTTCTCCTGGAAAATACTGAAAGGCAATTAAGAGTAGCACTGAACACAAGCTGCTCCTTTGTCCAGCTTCCCTGAAGTTACTCTTTGTAATGTAGTCTTTTAAGTTATACAGTTCTCTACGGGTAAAATTAACTGGAGCTCTAAATCAATTGATTTAAGTCGAAAGTGCTTGTTCTAACTATACAAAAAATCTTACTAAGGCTTTAAAGTCAGGAACACCAACATTGAATTGGCTGGTAGTTAACTAAACCTCTCTCAGACTCAGATTACTTGCCTATAAAATGAGATTCCTGATTGGGGGGGGGAAGATAATATAGGCAGAAACAAAAATATATAATGTGGGGATATAGTAGGGATTGTGGTATGGTGTAGATATTAGGTGTCCCCCAAAAGCTCATGTGTAAGACAGAAAGTTTAGAATGAAATGATTAGGTTAGGAAAGCCTTAACCCAAGCAGCATGTTAATGCCCTGATAGGATTAACTGGGTGGTGGCTGTAGGCAGGTAGAGTGTGGCTGGAGGAGGTGGGTCACTGGATGTGCCTTTGGGGTTTATATTTCGTTCATGGTGTGGAGCTTGCTCTCGCTTTCTCTCTCTCTCCCTTCTCTCTCTTTCTCTTTTTTTCCCTCTCTCTCTCTCCCTTTCTCTCTGCTTCCTGGTTCCATGTGCTCAGCTGCTCTCCTCCTCCACAGTTTTCTTCCATGATATTCTGCCTCACTCAGGCCTAAAGCAGCAAACAGGTTGGCCGTCTATGGACTGAGACCTCAGAAACCATGAGCCCAAATAAACCTTTCCTCCTCTGTATTGTTCATGAGGGGTCTTTTGGTCACAATGGTGAAAAACCTTACTAAAACAAGTTCAAAGCTATAGTTATTATTATTAGCCATTTTATTTACAACGCAGGTATTGCTAACTATGCAAATTCAAACAATTTTTATGACACAGTAGAAAATTAGGCAAGTCATTTAATTTGTAATCTTTAGCAGTCAAAACGGAGGTGAGGGATTTTGTGGAATAAGTGATTCCAGAGAAGAAATGAGTTTCACACTGCCGTATTTACCACTGTGGCAAGTATCAGTCAGGTCCTTCCTCTCTCCCTCCTTAACACTGTGGCACTCCCCTGGACAAATGACAGCACTACAGGGGAATAGGTAGGTAAATTAAGATGATAGCTGAACAGGACAAGATGCAAGAGGGAATTCACCCCAAAGAACCAAGCACATGCGCATTTAAAAAACTCATTCTCAAAGGAGAAACACAGGGTCAGTATTTGAACCTACACACCATGTTCTGAACAACTCTGCCCCGGAGTAAGCTTTGAAGGTAGATCACAGCCATTTCTATGTCTTCTTCTTCCTGAAAGAACAAAGGAAGAAGAACTAAGCAGCTTGAGAACAGCAGCAGTCCAAGCATCAAATATTTTTTGAAGATTTATTTCAAGTAAGAAACTATGCTAGATGCCAAAATGATTTAAAGAGAAATAAAGCAAGTCTCTGCCCTCATTGAATACACAGTATTTCAAATGTTACTGTATCATTAACATTCATTATTATTTTTTCATGATACATTATTACCAGATCATATTAAAAGAAAAACGCTATCTCTACATGAGATGCCATTTCCAGAAAAATCTTTCTTGAAGCAACAAGTATTGCCTAAAATATCCTTTTAGCCACAGTATTTTCAAGTTCGATCATGATTTAGCAAAAACTAGTCCACATTAGAGCGAGGTACATCTCACAAGAATTTAAACTGGCAAAATCAGAATATACTAGATAAGATTAATCTATAAAATCACCTTAAGTAACTCTGCATAGGGGCTGGAGAGGTGGCTCAGTGGTAGAGCTCTTTCCTAGCATGCGTGAGGGCCTGGGTTTGAACCCCAGCACCACATACACAACTAAGTGTCACAAAAACAAACAAAAAAAACCAGATGGAAAAATAAATAAGACTGATTCTCTATTTTAAAAAAAGTAAAAAAAAAACTGTAAAAAGTAGAAAGATCAGATCTACAAATCTAATTAAGGTACCTTTTGGTCCAAAAGAATGTAACAGCCTGATGTGACCACAAACACCTAGGAAATACTGTGCAGCAAAAAGCTTGCATGGAATCCAGAAAGAGGCACAGTGTGGCCAGTCAGTGGGAGTGTGGCAGTCCCTCCACAGAGGCCACCCATCGCACATGGTGACAGGCATTCACGAGTTCTCTTATCAACTCCCCATACCCTATCCTAACGTACCACATCCACCTTCTGACACAGTTGGACTTTTTGCAGGGACTGCCCTCTAAACAGAGATGCTACGCTGGCCAGGCAGAGAGAGACAGTCCAATCTACCAGGCAGTTTTATTTCTCTCCATAACTTTATACTGTGCTACCTCTAGAAGTTTTCTTGTGGGTTTGTTAGGTCTGCATATATCCTCTAAATCCTAACCAACTCTGCTACATTGCCCAAGTTGAGTTTGGTGAGAACTGGTCACCTGGTTAGTGTACCCCTTTGAGCCATTTCTTGCCCAGAAATGAGTCTATCCTAATGACACCTCTGGCATTTCATTCCTTTGTGACTCCCACAGTCCTTGGCCACTCATGTAGGGAGAAACAGTATGGTAACTGATCATCTTCCAATCTTTTCTTTCTACTTGGCATACATAAAGATTACCTTCTGATGCCTATTTTTCATCAGAAATTTTTTCATTCTGATTTTATTCTTAAAAAGATTGTGTTTAGGTTTCACTTTGCTTAGTTTTGTGTAGTTGATGTTTGGTACATAACAATAAAGATAGAATCAATTTTAAATCAGAGCTTGAGAAACTAAAACTGTTAAATTAGGTTTGCTTCTAACACGACTATCCTTACAATGAACTGACTTCAATACTGAGTTCTGCATTTCAAATAAGTTTCAGACTTACACTGGAACTCATTTCCAAGGTTGGAGTTGGAAGCCGAGGTGCAGGGATGGGTTTTCTTTGAAGGAAGCGTAGGGGTTTCTTTGCCTCCAGAGCTTTATTCTTCTTTTCCAACAGTGCCTGAAATAATGCCAACTAATATCATCCCCTTTCATTGTATTTTCCTCTACTGTCATATAGAAGCAGCAGATCTGAATATCAATCAGAAATAATATTTCTTTCTTGTTTTTTTTTTAAAGAGAGAGGGACAGTGAGAGAATCAATTTTATTTAGTTTTTCATGGACTTTCGTTGCTCAGACACTTCATTCAGTACATGGTGCTGGGGTTTGAACCCGCGTACTAGCGCATGCCAGGCAAGCGCCTTAACTGCTGAGCCACTGCCCCAGCCCCAGAGAAATAATATCTCTATGGCTATGCCATGTCAGCTCAAGAAAGTCCACACTGGGGGGTGTGCATTTCCTGTAGGAAGTGATGATACTCCTAAGGAAGGAGAGGACACCACTGAATGAACATGGCACATATTCTTAGTATATCCATTTTAGTCAAAGATGGGGATCTAAAGGATATTTTTTTCAGTACTGGGTATCAAACCCAGGGTCTTGCACATGCTAGGCATATGCTCAACCACTGAGCTATATCCTCAGCCCTTCTTTCAGTTTTTAAAAGGTTCTGTTTCATGTGCATACAAGCAAAACTCCAACTCCTATTTTATCCAAATGAGCTAATTTGCTATTTATCATGAATACCTGAGCATTAGGAAATTTTCCTGTGCAGCAAATGATTGAAATATTTGTTATGTCTTATTGTTACTAGGGGAACTAAAGAGCATTCAATTGCAATTGTCTCAAAATGGAGAGGGATCTTTCCTTTAGCTTTGAAGCCTGCAGATTTTTAAAAAATTAACTTATTTGCTGGTATGTCTTTGTAGTTTTACACAACTTTTTCTTTTAACTTTGATCACTAAAAGTCCTGTCCAAAGAACATAATGTAAGATTTTGATCATTGGTTCCATGTTAGCTGAGAGGAAGATTTTTAAATTAAAAGTATCAAAAATTCTGATTGTCATTTTAAAATCATATATTTCAGTTAATTTTTCATTATATAATAAGCTTTAAATTATATTTTCTATAAAAACATAGATAAACACTGTTAAAAAAAAAACACAAGCCAAAACCTGAACATGGTAAAAATATGGAAATTATGAGTGAAATTTAAAACCATCTAACTGTGGTTATAATGGAGCCTCTGAGTTTGCTTAAGATAAAATTGAAGCAAATATGTATCAGCTCCATAATAACCACCACTGATGAATCCACAGAAATAAGCACCAGTCTAAATAAAAATAATTAACAAAGTCTTGAGGGAAGAGTCCTGAACAGTACCGCATGAGTCCATTTCCAAACCAATCATCCAGGGCTTGGAGTCATGGATGCTTGCCTGGCAAGGACCCAGTTCAAACCCCAGCACGACATATGCAACTGAGTATAACAAAAACAGATGAAAAAATAAAGTTGAGCCTCTCCTTCTCTCTCTTCTCCCTCTCAAAACAAACAAACAAACAACCCCCAAAACAATCATCCATACCTGATTACTTTAATGAGGATGGGGGAAAACAGGCACCTTCATATACTGCTAAAATTGATACATCAATTACAAGAGAAAATCTGGCAATATCCACAAATTTATAAATACATATACACTGTGGTCCAGCAATTCCACATCTAAGAATTTATCTTCTAGACACGGTCACACATGTGCCAAACTGTATGCACACAAGGTTACTCACTGCAGAATAGTTTTGTTGTTTTTGTTTTCAGTACTGGGAGTTGAAACCACATGCACTCCACCACTGGGTTATATCCCCAGCTCTTTTTACTTTTTATCTTGAGACAAGGCATGGCTAAGTTGCCAAGGTGGACCTTCAGTTTCCTGCCTCAGCCTCCCAAGTAGCTGGGATTACAGGTGTGAGGTGCCATGCCTGGCTTGCAGCATTGTTTTTAATGCTAAAATGTTCTAAACAATCTAAATATCTATCAAAAATACTTTTTTGTACATTTCTACAATTATATATCATGAAAGTGTGAAAAAACAATCAGAAAATTTTCTGGTAATATTGAAATGGATAGATCTCCAACATATACTAAGTAAAAAGTACAAGGGCAGAACAGCAAATTTTATCTATTAACACAAATTATAAGTAATTTTAAAAGATACATGTGTTTATACATACTAGCAAGTATGTATTTAAAAATACGCTAATATACATGAACATGTTTATGTGCAGGTATACATTTAAATACACGTACACAGACATTAGCTTATATCAAACTCTCTGAAAGGACGGATATGAATATTTCCTTCAGAGAGAGAGAGAGAACTACGTGGCTGTGAAACAGGGATGTAAGAAAAACATTGCAGTTAATATTCTTAAATAACTCATGAATTTTGAAGATAAAATATATCTTTTCTTATTTTTCTTATTTTTAACTGATCTAAAAGATAACTATTAAAGCAATAACAGTAAAAGTGTATTGGGTGATTACAGCATATGACTCAAAGCAATGTCACATGGATGGGAAACAGGAATTAGGAATTATGTGCTATTAGGTACCAGTCCTACCCACAGAGAGGTATAGTATTATTTGAAGGTATACTTTGATTATTTTATATGTATAATCAAATACTAGTCCACAAAGCAGGCCTCATTAAATTTTGAAGAATGGATATCACATCAACTATCAGCTCTGATCACAGTGCAAGAAAGTTAATTGGAAAATAAGCTAAAATTGCTATATATTCAGAAATTGTTTTTTATGTATATATAAGAGAGTGAGAGGGAGAGAGAGAGAGAAGGAGAGAGAGAGAAAGGAAAGAGAATCAATATTATTTATTTTTTCATCTGGCCTTTGTCCTGGACACTTAGTTGTGTATGTGGTGCTGGGGCTTGAACCAGGGTCCTTGTGCTTGCCAGGCAAGCACTCCAAATGCTGAGCCCCATATTTGGAAATTTTAAAACACACTGTTACATCCAAATTCAAAACCATAATGGACATTTTGAGGTATCAGAATAAGAATAATGAAAAAAACTACATGTCAAATTAATGGAATGGGCTAGAGAGGTGGCTCAGCACTTGCCTGGCATGTGAGGACCCAGGTTTGATCCCTAGGACACATAAACAACTAAGTGGAGGAAGAACAAAAACCAGATGAAAAAATAAAAAATTGATTCTCTCTCTCTCTCAAAAATAAATAAATAAAATTAAATGAAAAAGGAGGAGGAGAAAAGAAAAAACTAATGGAATATACCAAAAATTAATGTTTTGAAGGAAATTTTCAGCTTAAATTTTCTATATAAGTGCCTGAAAAAAATTCAATATAGACACACTAAAAGCTTTAGTACATTAGGAATAAAAGTGGGCTTGTATAACCAATAAAAAACATACACAAAACATTCTTATACATCATATTAAATGGAGAAAAACTAAAAGCACTTCCTCTAAAATCAGGAACACTCTCGCCACTCTTCTTCAATGTAGTCCTGAAAACATTAGTCAGAGTAATGAGGCAAAAGAAAATCAAAGGGATACAAATAGGAAAATAAAAAGCCAAACTATCTCTGCCAAAATATGATCCTTTATCTAGAAGATCCAAAAAATAAAAACAAAACAAAACAAAAAAACTCTACCAGAAGACTTCTAGAATTCATAAACGAGTTCAGCAAAGTAGCAGGAGACAAGATCGACACCCGTAAATCAGTAGCTTTCCTATACTCCAACAGTGATTCAGCCAAGGAAGAAATTGGAAAAATTGAGGAAGAAATCGGAAAAACCATTCCATTCACAATGTCAAAAACGAAACAACTTGGGAATTAATATAGCAAGAAGGTGAAAAAGCTCAGCACTGAAGAAAGAAATTGAAGAAGACCTTAGAAGATGGAAAGACATCCCATGTTTTTGGATAGGCAGAATTAATATTGTCAAAATGGCCATACTACCGAAAGCGATATACAGGCTCAATGCAAAATACCAATGATATTCTTCACAAAATTAGAAAAAAACAATTCTTAAATTCATTTGGAAGGATAAGAGATTCAGAATAGCCAAAGCAATACTAAGCAAGAAAAGCAAACTAGTAGATATCACAAAACTTGATCTGCAATTATACTACAGAGGACACCTTCTGAGGACACCGTGCCCAGGCCCGTCCAGCTGCTGCATGGGCCCAGGTCCCTGGTCCCAGCCAGTCCTGGAAGGCAGCCAGAACACCCCCCAAGATCCCCTGTCTGGAGCTGCCCAGCCGCTGCATATACCCACCACGCATACCTGCCAGATCCAGATATATTGGGCCCATTCCCACTGCCAAGGATCCCAGGTCCCAGCATGGCATGTAGGATAGCCCATTCTGGCCAGCCCCACACCTCTGGGACCCAGGGATCCAGTGATGCACCCTTGCCACTGAGCTTCAACAGCCCTGCAGGCTGCCCCACAGCCCCACTAGTTTCCAGATCTGCGTCCTGGAGCCTAGATCCAAAAAAATGCAGCAAAACAAGGTTCCAGGCAGAAGCAGCTTTTCTGGAAGAAGCTGGGCATCAGAGGGGTGGTGTCTGACCCGACCCTTTGATGTGCAAGGAAGAAATATCTGGAAACTTGCCTTGCTTCCATATAGGGAACCTCAATTCAAAGTTCCAGAAGAAGTTCTTTAAAGATGAGGAATCAATCTAGAAAAGGTTCGTCTCAAACCCACAACTCCCCTACCAAGGAGCCCATGGGCAGGGAGTGGGATGAATACTTAGAAAAAATTATCAATGATTTGATTACTAAAAGGGACTAAACAAGAAAATTCAAGAAATGAAAAACTTTATTATCAAAGAAATTGACATACTGAAAAATGAAGTAACAGCTAAAATCTTCAGTCAATCATATCAGAAGAATGATGAAAGAATTTAATAATAGAATAACTTCTATAGAAAGTAGAACCTCAGCTCTTGAAGAAAGAACTTCCAACAATGAGGATAGGAAGAGTAAGCTTGAGCACGTGGATGACAAAGAAGAAAAATACTCACACAGCATGAGCAGAATTTTCAAAATGTCTGGGATGAAATCAGAAGAAACCATCTAAGAGTAATTGGGATACAAGAAGAAATCAAAATGCAAATGAACGGCATAAAGATCATTCTCATAGGAAGGATATCAAGGAGATTGGAGGGAGGGAGTATGGGGGAATCAATTCAGAGGGAAACCTCTGACCTCCACGAGAAGTTCATTTAACACAAGGGTTTAATTGGGGGAAACACAGAACCATGGGGAACCCCAGGGGGGAAACTATGGAATGGCATCAGCCTTGGCTAACTATGTGAATATACATTTGTTCTTGATTGTTTGATAATGATTCCCCCTTAATTATAAGTCCATATTCAACAAATAAAAAAAGAAGATCATTCTCAAGGAAATATTTAAAGAAAAATCTTCCCATATTAGAACAGTCAGATATGCTCATCCAGGTAGTGCATAGGACACCCAGTAGGCCTAATCAAATGAGAAGCTCACAGAGACACATCATATTGAAAATGTATAACAGGGAAATCAAGGAAATATGGTTAAAAGTTGCAAGAGAAAAATGCCAAATCACATTTAGAGGCAAACCAATAAGGATCACCTCTGGCTTTTCAGCTCAGACCCCAGAAGCAAGAAGATCCTGCAAGAGATATTTAAATCTCTGAATGACCATAACCTTCAGCCCAGAATACCATACCCAGTAAACTCAGCTTCAAATTTGTAGGGGAAATAACAACATTTCACAATAAGATCAAACTTGCAGCACTCAAGAACAGAAAACCAGCATTATAAACAACTCTCAAAGATAAACTCCAGGTAGAAAAACAAACAATCCTCAAAATCCACAAACACAGGAAATTCAATAAAAGTACATACTATTAAAAGACAACAAAGACAGTGCAGAACTTACTAATAAAACATGATGACTACGAACCACAACCACATAACTTTCCTAGCACTGAATGTGAATGGTCTCAATGCACCAAAAGACATAGATTAGCAGATTGGATCAAAAAATAAAATACAACAATATTCTGCTTACAGGAGACCCATCTTATGGCCAAAGACATTCATAGATTGAGGGTGAAAGAACAGAAAAAAATCTACCAGGTTTATGACCCAAGAAAGCAAGCTGGTGTTGCAATACTAATATCTGACAAAGTAGATTTCAACCAAAATTTAATCAGAAGAGATAAAGAAGGCCACTACATCATAGTAAAAGGAACAAAACATCAGGAAGAGATAACCATAGTAAATATCTATGCTGGAAGCACTAATGCTCCCAAGTATGTGGAGAAAATATTCCATGACATAAAACAACTTATGAACCCAAACACTATAAAAGTCTATCACCAATAGACAGATCATCAAAGCAAAAAATAAATAAATAAATAATGAGATATCCAGCCTAAACAACTCCACAAATAAAATGGATTTAACACATCTATAGAATATTCTACCCCAGATTGTCTGAGTTTACTTTCTTTGTAGCAACACATGGATCCTTCTCCAAAATAGAACATAGTGTGATTCACAAAGGAAATCTCAGCAAATATAAAAAAAGTAGATATTATCCTATATATTCAATCAGAGTACAATGTCATGATCCTAGCAATGTACAGCAAAAAGTATAACATAAAATACATACGTACATGGAGATTGAATAGTACCCTATTAAATAAAGAATGGATCCAAGAAGACAGGAGAGCAGAAATTAAGAAATTCTTGAAAGCAAATGAGAATGAAGACATAACATATTGAAACCTCCTGGACAACATGAAAACATTCTTTTTTTTCTTTTCTTTCTTTCTTTTTTTTTTTTTTGAGAGAGAGAAAGATTCAATTTTATTTAGTTTCTCATGTGGCTATCATTGCTCTGACACTTTGTTGTGTATGTGCTGCTGGGGTTCAAACCCATGTCCTCGTGCATGCCAGGCAAGTGCAGTAACTGCTGAGTCATTGCTCCAGCCCCATGAAAACATTCTTTTTTTTATTCAGAAATTTATTTGTTGAACAATCAAACATGCTTCTAATGAAATAATATAATACATATATAAATTCTGAAAATTAGATTTACCCCCAAGAGCCTCCCCCCCAATTACCCACCCTTATCCCTCCCCCACTGCTTCCCAATACATCTCTACAAATGCCTTAGATTGTATGACATTACACCTAATCCCGATTTAAAACATGATAGTAGACCTCCTTTCTCAATGACCAGGGTCTAGATCCAGCCTCCACAGATGAGTGAAGACATTCAACCCTTTGTTCTCTGGGTTATGCTGACTTCACTCAGCATGATTTCTTCCGTAGCCATCCATTTACCTTCAAAGGCTGCAATATCATTGTTTCTAATTGTTGAGTAAAACTCCATGGTATATATGTACCACAGTTTTTGGATCCATTCGTCCAGTGAGGAACATCTTGGTTGTTTCTATAATTTGGCTATTATAAATTGAGCTGCTATGAACATCGATTTCGCTGTGTCACTGTAGTGTGCTGATTCTAAATCCCCTGGAAAATTACCCAGGAGTGGAATAGCAGGATCATATGGTGGGCTCATCGCTAGTTTTTTTGAGGATTCTCCACACTGCTTTCCAGAGGGGCTGTACCAGTCTGTAGCCCCACCAACAGTGTGCTAGTGTGCCTATCTCTCCACAACCCCTCCAACATCTATTATTGTTTATTTTCTTCATTTTTGCCAATCTGACTGGCTTGAGGTGATATCTGAACTATGTAAAGGCTATATATGCTAAACCCTCAGCTAGTATAATACTAAACAGAGAAAAGCTGAAAACTTAAAATCTGGAACAAGACAAGGCTGTCCGCTCTCACCACTTTTATTTAGTATTGTTCTTGAGACCCTAGCTGAAGCTATTAGGCAAGAGAAAGAAATCAAAGGGATAAAAATAGGAAGAGAGGAAGTCAAACTCTCCCTTTTTGCTGACTACATGATCCTGTGTCTGGACTCCATCAGTAAACTGCTTGAACTTATAAACAGATTTAGCAAAGTGGCAGGCTACAAGATGAACATCCATAAATCAATAGCTTTCCTATACACTAATAATAATAGGACTGATGAAGAAATCAGGAAATCAGTACAGTCCCATTTACAATATCTTTGAAAAGAATAAAATACTTGGGAATTAATCTTACAAGGGAAATCAAAGATCTCTACAATGAAAATTATCGGTCATTAAAGAATGAAATCCAAGATGACCTATGAAGATGGAAAGATGTCCCATGCTCTTGGTTAGGCAGAATTAATATAATAAAAATGGCCATTCTACCAAAAGCTCTATACTAAGATACCTATGTCGTTCTTTACAGACATAGAAAAAGCAATTCTCAAATTCATTTGGAACAATAAGAAACCTAGAATTGCCAAAACATTACTAATCAAGAAAGACAAAACAGGCGGTTTTCCCATACCAGATCTAAAACTATACTATAGAGCTGTAGTAACAAAGACAGCATGGTGGACTGGAGTGGTGGCTTAGCAGTTATGGTGCTTGTCTGGCCTGCACAAGGGCACAGGTTCAAACCACAGCACCATGTACATAAAGAAGTGTCAGAGCAACAAAAGTCACAGGAAAAACCTAAATAAAATTTATTCTCTTTTTCTCTCTCGCTGTTCCTCTCTCTCTTAAAAACAAAACAAAACAGCATGGTATTGGTATCAAAATAGGCATGAAGACCAATGGAACAGAATAGAAGACTCTGAGACAAACCCACAAATCTTCAAACATCTGATATTTGACAAAGGGGGTCAAAACATAACATGGAGGAATGACAGCCTATTCAATAAATGGTGCTGAACAAACTGGACAGCCACTTGCAGGAAAGCAGAAATTAGATCCTTATCTCTTATCTTGCACAAAAATCAAATTGACATGGATCAAGGAACTAGGAATTAAATCAGCTACCATAAACTGCTAGAAGAAAAATAAGGACTAACACTCTACCATATGGGAGTAGGAAACGACTTTCTCAATAAGACTCCCAAAGTGAAAGAATTAAAGTCAAGAATCATTGAGTGGGATGCCATTAAATAAAAAGCTTTTGGTCAGACAAGGAAGTGGTCAAAACTGTCAAGAAATAACCTACAGAATGGGACATAGTCATGGCCTTTCCTCCAACAGGGGACTAATATTCAGAATTTACAAAGAACTCAAAAAACTTAATGTCAAAAACACAAACAATCCAGTCAAGAAATGGAACAGAGATCTAAACAGAAATTTCCCAACAGAGGAAATTGAGCAAGCCAATGAATGCATGAGAAAGTGTTCTAAATCACTAGTAATCAAAGAAATGCAAATTAAAAGTACATTAATATTTCACTTCACTGTAGTCAGATTGGCAAAAATGAAGAATATAAATAGTAACAGATGCTGGAGGGGTAGTGGGGAGATAGGAACACTAGCACACTGTTGGTGGAACTGCAGATTGGTACAGCCATTCTGAAAAGCAGTGTGGAGACTCCTCAAAAAATTAAGGATGGACCCACCATACGACCCAGCTATCCCTCTTCTGGGTGTTTTTCCAGAAGAGCTAGGATGAGCATACTACAGCAACACAGCAAAATCACTGTTCATACCAGTTCAACTTATAATAGCTAAATTACAGAATCAACCCAGTAAAATTTTCAAAAAAAGAAAATATACTACAGGGCTGCAGTAACAAAAACAGCATGGTATTGGCATCAGAATAGACATGAAGAGCAATGGAACAGAATAGAAGACACAGAGACAAATCCACAAGCCTATAGCCATCTGATATTTGACTGAGTCATCAAAAATACACTAATAAATGAGGCTGGGAAAACAGGATTGCTGTATGTAGAAAAATGAAACTAGATCATCATCTCTCACCCTTCACAAAAACTCAAAAAGAAAAGGACCAAAGACTTAGGAATTAGACCAGAAATTTCACAACTGCTAGAAGAAAACATAGAGTGCTATCACATAGGTGCTAGCACCAACTCCTTAACAAGACCCTCAAAATGTAAGGAATAAAACCAAGAATCAATAGTGGGATGCCATCAAACTGAAAAGCTTCTCACAGCAAAGAAAATGATTAAGAGGATGAAGACAGAGTCTACTGAATAAGATAAAATCTTGGTCAGCTATTCCCCAGATAAGGGATTAATATCCAGAATATACAAAGAATTAAAAAAACTTAACACCCAAAAAACAAATAACCCAATCAATAAATGGGCAAAAGAACTCAAAAGAAGAAACACAAAAGGCCATGAAATATAGGAAAAAATGTTTCTCTGGCAATCAGGGAAATGCAAATCAAAACTACATTAAGATTTCATTTCATTCCAGTCAGAATGGTAAAGATCAAGAGTACAAACAATAATAAATGCTAGTGAGACTGTGGGAGAAAAGATATACTTGTACATTATTGGTGGGACTTTAGACTAGTACAACCACTCTGGAAAAGCAGTTAGAGATTCCTCAAAAAACTATGGATGGAACCACAATACGACCCAGCTATCTCACTTGATATTTTCCAAAAAGATCTAAAATTGGCATACTAGAGTGATACAGATATGTTAATGTTTATACCAAGAGGTATAAACCCAAGAACCTATATATACCTATAAATAACTTATGTACCTATAAGACTATAGCATAATTCATAATAGCAAATTATGGAACCAACCCCCATCAATATATGAATGAGGGCTGGAGCGGTGGCTCAGTGGTTTCGGCGCTTGCCTTGCAAGCATGAGGACCCGGGTTCAAACCCCAGCACCACGTACACAACTGAGTGTTGGAGCAACTAAGGCCATGTGAAAAACTAAATAAAGTTGTTTCTCTCTTTCTCTCTCTCTCTCACTGTCCCTCTTTCTTTAAAAAAAAAAATATATATATGAATGAATTAAGAAGTTGTGGTATATATGTGGAGTTGTCTCAGCCATAAAAAAGAAGGAAATTGATTCTGGATTAGTATCAAGGGCATATCATATTGTTACTACATATGCATTTATCATTGTACAACAATACAACTCCTCAATAAAAAATGAAATTATGGCATTTGCCAATAAATTGATGGAAATGGAGACCATCATGCTAAGTGAAATAAGCCAAACTCAGAAACTCAAAGATTGAATGTTTTCTCTCATATGTGGAAGCTAGAGTAAAATAAAGGAAAGGGGGAGGGAAGGATAGGATAACACAAGAAACAGGATAACACAAAGAATCAAATATAAATTAAAGGATGAGCAAAAATAAGTCTGTTAGAGAAGAGGAAGGAGACTGAGAGAGGGGAGGAAGCATAGAAGGGAAAGGGGGAAGGGAAAAGAGGAGGATCATGAACCAAAATCAATTTCCATGCATGTATGAGTTTGTCAGGATGAACCCAACACTATATATAACTATAAAACTCTAATAAAGCAAAACAAAACAAAACAAACACCCACAGTCTTATAGAAAGTGAGAAAGAATATGGTGAACACAGTATTTGGGATGAAAGGAGATAGGGGGATGAGGTGGGAAAGAACCACATGGATACATGTAAATCACTGTCAAGGTCTTATTTCTATGTTGTGTATGGGTTTCCATGGACTCTTGTTAAATTACTGAAATTGATGGAACGAACATTCATGGACCAGTGGTGGGAGCACATCATAAACCAAAGTGTGTTCCTGGGCCTGCAACATCAGCATAACTGGAGACTTGTTTTTTAAAAACTTTCAACATTTCAGCAGTCTTATCCCAGACATACGTAGCAGAAATTTGGGGTTAGGACCCAGCAACATGTTTTAAGAAGCCCTCCACATGATTCTGACACATGATAAAGTTTACCTGGCCATTAAACTCTCTCATTGAGATAAGAAAGGAGTTGAACATGAAACATGTTTTTTTATTCACGATGCCCTGGTAACAATTATAAAAGGGAGAAAATGGAGCCTTTGCAACTATTAACACCAAGAGTAATTCCTAATCCTAGAAATTCACTGTTCCTCAGGATAGTGTCAAATTTTATTATATAAATCCAAATTTGGAAACTTTCAGAGAGGAGCATGACTTCTGTAAACTAGGAGAACAATGTCTAAGTTTTCCTACATTTTGAAGTGAGGAGAGAAAGCACACATATTCAGCAGATCATGGGCAACCTCCAGAAAAGTCTAGCGAGGAGAAGTAATGTAGGGTTCTATGTTAGACCCACTGCTCACCACCACCCAAAACAAAGTGCAATTTTGGGAGTAAAGCATTTTTCTGCACAAGTCGCACTAGAAGCTGTCTGCCAGATAACAATGATACCTTATGAACCTCTGCCAACTCAGAGTCCAGTCTTGCTGCCCTCTTCAGAAAACCAGCTTTAGTGGTAATGACTTTGGGTTTCGGAGCTCTGATTCTCGGTTGCGTCACAAAATCTGGGAGACTTGACTCAAGTTCAACTAATCCTGTGTGAAGGAAGCGCATCTTTTTAGTATCCAGTGCTTAAATTTACCATTCAAAAGGATATTGTTAATTTTAGTAGCTGTTTAACAAGGCAGTTCATTGGAATTGTTGATAAGGTGTACTCACATAATAGGATGAGCTGCCCCTGAAATGTAAAGCACCTTTCTGTAAAATTAACTATGTTGTTAGTGTCTTGGACTACAAAATGAGAAGCATATTCTAAAATAACAATGTTACCCTAAAAAGACCAATAAATTCCAGAATGATCAATAGAAAATTAATAATGCAAAGATACGTGTTGCCACCATTCTAAAGAGTATGTTCACCATGTTGTCATATTCTGCTCTGGAGATGGCCAGCCAGAGCTGCAAGTTCAACAGTATGACTATCAACTCATGGTCTTGGCCACATGATGCTTTCCTTTGTCAACTGAAACTAATTTAAATAAGCCTCTTGAACTTCATAAAAGGAATCAGTCCTCTCCATGAATTTATCACCTGGATATCCATCCCTTTGCCCTCTAGTTTTTTGACTTTTCTTTACAACGGGTTGATGTCATTACACATGTCTTGTTTGTTTCGTATACCTGGCATAAAAGATTTTTCTAGTTAATTTTTATACAACTTTATTAGTGACATTAGCATTTTCAAATGTTTAGTAGCTAGTTGAATTTACCTTGCTAAATTGTGCTATAGTGTGTCAATTTATTTATTTGGGTCTTAAGAGTTTTTATCAGTTCATATTAATAATATGAATTAATAATTAAAAATTCATATTAATAATCACGTTAAATCTATCCATTATTGTTTCCTACAAATATTTTTGTTGTTTAGCTTTTAATCTAAATTTATATATTTAACCCACATGTCTAAGACAACCCTCTTGTAAAAAACTTCTAATTATGCAAATTGTTTACCTTCATAGGTGCTGAGATAGTAGTTTTTTACTACATAGTCCTCTGAGTTGTTGTCTGGGAAACGGCCAAGGCAAGATAGAGGTCCATAGACCTGTGATGCATAATTGGAATAATCCTTGATGATATCTCTTCTCTCCAGTTTCCCTTCTATATTTTTTCCCTTTCTTAGAAGTTTTCTGATTGCTAAAATAAAACAGACCTACATGACTATCTCCAAAATATTGTTCTGATTATAAATGCAAAATAGTAAATCAATTCTAGTTTTATTCATCGGAAAGCTACTGAACTGAATGAATTTCATGATGATACACTTCGCCAGAATGTGACACTAAAAACAGAGGGCTGCCATCTGTGTGGCTCAGAAAGTCATGGGAGAGGCAGGAGCAACAGAAGCTGAATCAGCTAGTCCTCAACCAGTGCTCATCAAAAGCTTTTTATAACTGCAAGCTTTTACAAGCTCTGAGCCAAGAAATTTTCAATAAAAGTCTGTTAAATGGGACTGGAGCAGTGGCTCAGCGGTTATGGCGCTTGCCTGTCATGCGCAAGTAAACGGGTTCAAACCCCAGCACCTACATGCACAACTAAGTGTCAGAGCAACAAGAGCCATGTGAAAAACTCAATAAGGATTGATTCTCTCTCTCTCTCTCTCACTTTCCTTCTCTCTTTAAAAAAAAAAAAGTCTGTTAAATGAAGGAAAGAAATTCAAAGTAAAAGAAAAATATGTGTTCAGTGGAGTTCTAGGAGAATTATTCTCCCCTATAAGTACAATTAAAAGAGGGGACTGGAGCAGTTGCTCAGGGTAGAGTGCTTGCCTGGCATATGAGAGGACCTGGGTTCAAACCCCAGCACCACTAAGTGTCAGGGAAACAAAAGCCAGATTGAAAAAAATAAAATTGGCTATTAACTATCTCTAAAATATTGTTTGAATTATAAATGCAAAATAGTAAATCAATTCTAGTTTTATTCATCAGAAAGCTACGGAACCGAATGAATTTCATGTTGATGCACTTCAGCCAGAATGTGACACTAAAAACAGAGGTCTGCCATCTGTGTGGCTCAGAAAGTCGCGAGAGAGGCAGGACCCTTTGAAGATGAGAGAGAGCAGGACAGAGAGAGAGAGAGAGAGAGAGAACTACGGTTCATCTTGGCTGACACCAGAACAACCAGCAGATGACCCTGCCTGTGGCTTTCAGGCTTCTTTGGCAGTCAGAGGGAAAGGGTCAACTGTGACCATTAGGAGAATTCTCAGTTAAGGAGTCATGCTTACTGTCCTGCACCTGCCCTTTTCCTTTCATCACAGACCCGTCCCCTCTGATGGCTCCAGAGTGCACCCTCAGAGTGCAAACTGTATGATGTTGCTGCCATGAGGACATTGTTTACTCCCCAGTGCTTTTGTGTGGGACCTGGAGTTTTAGAACTAAACAAAAATAGTTTATATTTTATTACTTCTCTACAAAAGTTTGTCAAATCCTTCATTAGTTATGTCAAGCACAGAAAAGAAAAAATGTTGACATAAAAATAAATAAAAAATGTTGACATAAAAAAATAAATAGTTATTTTTTCACATCAAGAAGTTAAAAGTTGGGGCTGGAGCTGTGGCTCAGTGGTTTTATGGTGCTTGCCTGGCATGCACAAGTACCCAGGTTCAAACCCCAGCACCCACGTACACAACAAAGTGTCAGAGCAATGAAAGCCATGTGAAAAACTGAATAAAAATTGATTCTCTCTGCCTCTCTCTCTCTCTCTCTGTCCTTCTCTCTTTTAAAAAAAAAAAAAAGAAGTTAAAAGTCAAGTTCACCAAAATAATTTTAAGTAGTAATTTAATTTCTATAATTGCTTTATTTTTGTCACAAAACTAATAGTTTTGAATGATTTTATAAAATGTGATTATTATTTGTGTATGTAACAGTTGCTAATTTGCATACAGAGGTGATAATTTTTAAGTAAATAAATGACATTAAAAGTTTCTTAGTAAAGCTTTAAAATTAAATGTTAATTTTTAAAAAAATTTTAAAGAGAGAATGAGAGGATCAATTTATTTAGTTTTTCATGTGCCGTTCATTGCTTTGACATTTCATTGTGTATGTGGTGCTGGAGTTTGAATTCATGACCTGGTGCACCCAGGCAAGCACTATAACTGCTGGGCCACTGCTCCAGCCCCCTAGTTTAATTTTTTTTTTTTTTAAAGAGAGAGAGGGACAGTGAGAGAGAGAGGAAAGAATCAATTTCATTTAGTTTTTCATGTGGCTTTCATCACTCTGACACTCTGTTGTGTATGTGGTGCTGGGGTTTGTATCCGTGTTCTCAGGCATGCCAGGCAAGCGTTGTAACCGCTGAACCGCCGCTCCAGCCCTAATTTAAGATTTTTAAGTAAAAAATTTAACTTGAATTGTTTTAGTCATTCTCAGTCCTGGACTGAATAAAAAGCTGTACACATCCTCTATTTATATATAAAGTATAAATACATATAAAGAACATAAACACATAAGATGTCAGTGGTATTAAATTTTCTTGCAGAGGTATGGTTAGGAAAAAATATGTCTAACACGCTACATTTCAGGGACAATAATGGAAAAGCAAATAAAAAAGAAGAAGAAGAAGAAGTTGAGCAATAGGACTCTCTATCCAGGGTCTTGGGCATGAATATGAGGAACCCAATAGTCACACACCTGCCCCACCCCCAATCATGACAATAACTCAGCTACCTACTAGAATGTGGTTACCTGATGTAGGGAGGGATTTTCCTCCACCCTCTACCTTTGAGAAATAATTCATCTCTCATCCCTTACCTATTTGACACACTAGGGCCCAAACAGACTTTTATCATAGCTAAATAGAGAGCAAAGCCCGCTTTGCATTTTCTTCTTCTTATACTACACCATTACCTGATATGTGTTTGCGCTGGATTTGGGCCACTTTGGCTTCTTTTGCTTCCTGCAGTTGGCACCACTGGGCATTCAAGTGCTTTGTGTCCAATTCATTTTGACTCTCTTCGCGCTTCTTCAGCAGCTCTTTTAAAACTTCCAGACGAATTTCCTGCAGCCTTCAAGTAAATTACAGAACATTACGAACTGTATGTATCTCAAACACAGTGTTCACTACAGAGCACGAGAACAGCTGCCACAAACAGGATCTTTGCAGGGGGCATCATCTTCATGTACTTTTTAAACAATCAGTCTAGCAAAAATGTGACAAATGACTCCAGGGAGATGGAGAGGCAACTCAATAGTGAACCCTATATCATAAAAATACATGGGTACAGTCATGAAGGATGAAGAACAGCATGCTGGGGTAAAAGGGGCTCTCCAGGCAGACGGGCCTACAGGAACAACAGGTTTGTGGACAGTTCCAGGTTGAGTGGAATTGCTGCAGGGTTAAGTAATAGGGGGAGTGAAGAGAAACTGAGTTGTGGCATGCTATCTTAAGAGCAAATGGGTGCTTGGGTTGTAGTTCAGGGGCAGAGTGCTTGCCTAGCACATGTGAGGTGCTGAGTTTGATCCTTAGCACTGCATAAAAATTTAAAAATAAAATGAAATAAAGGTATTGTTTTCATCCACAACTGAAAAAAAATTTTTTAAAAAGAGGGAGTGTGAAATGCCAGTGCCCCAGGCACAGAAGGTACTCAATAATCTGTTTCCCTTCCCTTTACATTTATGTGTTCTCCTACAGCTACTTTGCTCATGTATCCAACTACCTGCAGCTGACTGCCAGATATTTTTTGAAGGAGACTTTATCTGCTTGAATTCCTGCTGTCCCTTGACTATCTCAAAAACCCTGCTCATTCTGTTTGCCCCAGAAATCTACCCTTTTCCTTCTTCCCTCTGCCAATGATTCTTTCTCTAACCACTTCTTGCATCCGTTCTCTAGCTTGTGTTTTTATCTCCTCTCCTAACTTGGACTACTTGCAGCTAGTCTCTCCTCCTTCCAGACTGTGTTCCACATAGCTGTCAAGATTTCCTTTCCTAAAACAGGGCTCCAAATGTACATTTTACTCCTACTTAAAAATTCATGCATTAATTTATTTACTTGCTCCTTTGTCAAACAATTATTAAGTGCCCACCTTACAGGAGGCCAAAAACAACGATGTACAAGACGACCTGAGAAGAGGCATAAAAACAACACAAGGAGATAAATTTTATGCCAGAAGAGTGAAAAGACCTCTGTGGGAGAAGAAACTGACAACCAGGGGAGAGGAGGAGGAGGTGGGAAGGCTTCCTTGTGGAGGTGTCAAGTCAGCAGAGCACTGGGGATAGGAGGGGTTTGATATTTGCCACATAGACAAGGGAGAAGATAGGCCTCAGCCAAAGGGACTAGAGAGCACACACATCACACCAGGAAAGCTTCTTAAAGTGAATACCTGTGGAAGGGTGAGGCACTAGTGGTGAATGAGTATGGGGAAGCAGGAACTTTTAAAAACAAGATACAAACCAGTCACCACCTTTCTCTCTAGAGTAGGAAATACAGTCATGTTCTGCATAACAGCTCTAAGTCAAGGAGGACTCGCATGTATCACAGTGGTCCCGTGGAACCATGGCAAGCTGAATAGCTCGTACCACCTAGTGATTGCCTGGCAACAGCACAGCACAGCACATTATTCACATGCTTGTGGTGATGCTGGTATAAGTGAACCTACTGCGCAGCCAGCCATAGAAAAGCACCACACGTACAATTATGTTCAGTACTTGATAATGGTAATGAACAACTATGCTACAGATTCATGTATTTCCCATACTTTCATTGTTATTTTAGGGTGTATTCTTTTTCAAAAACATGTTTACTTTATGCTGTGTTATGCTGGAAGCGTCCTCATGCATCTCATGTTCTCATGTCTTGATTGCATCAAGCATCCACATTGTGAAGGGCCTGTACCATCTGCTTTGCGTTATCACTTTCTATGATGTTCACGCAACAGTGAAATCACCTAACACACATCAGCACACGTCCCACCGTTAAGCACCGCATGGCTACTAGGCTAAGTTCTTAACCTCAGTTTCTTCAATTGTAAAAGGGAGATAATAGTATCCAGCTCATAGGTTGTTGTGAGCTTCAAATAAGTCAATGTATAAAAAGTGCTAGAGCAGTAATTGTGCTCCAAAATCATCTGGAGGGCTTGGTAGGACTCACATGGCTGGGCTCCACCCCTCAGAGCCACTAGGTTTGGGATGGGGCCTGAGAATTTGCATCTTATCAAGTTCCCAGGTAATGCTGATGTTGCTAGTCTATGGGTCACACTTCGAGAAGCACTGGCCTAGAACACGCTGTAAGTACACTACAGTGTTACTTGCTCTCTAAGTACCATCATTGTCATCATCACTGATATTATTGTCCACCTGATGGCTTCTTATTCATCCTTCAACACCCACCTCAGAGGCTAACTTTTCGAATCATCCATCTCAAACAGAACGAACTGGTCTCTCACCTGGGTTCACCTAGCACCTGGTGTAGAGAGCAGCACATTGCCCAGTAGAATAAGCCTGAGAGGTGCTGGTCTGAAGGTCTTTGGTCTCATCCTCTGCCCACACTCCTACCCCCCAGCCCAGGAGTTTGTAAGGAGCTCTGTTGGGCACAGCAGTTTCCCAACCATTCCTGATCCCCCATCTCACAGCACAAAGCCCAGGAGAAAGGAGTGACTCAAAATATGTACATTAAAACTCTCCTCGGTATAACAGGAGTATTCACCTTCTGAGGTGATGCCTTCATTCTGGCCAGATATATATTTTTTATATTTTATACATATTTTAATATTTTCTGACAAGACATATTTCTCTCCAAAGTACAGCAATAAATTTACATTTTTGCAGACAAGATTGGGTAACTTGAAACCTACTTTTCCCTGAACACTATTCTCTACTAAAATTGCAGGCTTTCAACAAAACATCACATGGTCTGGATTTAGGCTTAATAAGAAGGTGTTGCAGGGAGGGAAAAAAAAGAACATATTTTGAGTTCACCACCAAGTTGAGTCCGTAATTCTCTTGGTCCCTAAATCCCTTGTGCATAAGGGGCCTTGGTAGCACTGCTATGAGCAATAAGTGCTTCCGCATGGTCTAGAACAAAGGACAACTTTGACAAGTGGCCTCCCTTTCTTGCTTGTTAAGAAGTTGTAATTTTAGGCTCTGATAATTTCTTATCATTTCTATATATCAGTAATAACTTCATAACCAAAAAATATATCCATTAAAATGATCAAAGTGTCTTGGCATATCGTTATTTATGCATATTGTCATGCGTGCTCATTCCTTACTAGAAGAATTCCACAATTCTTCTTTTTAAATAGGAAATGTATCACTGACTATAGGTAGAAACCCTAGGTGCCCTGACTGTAAATGCAGTGCCAGGGGAGTAAGGAGTAAGAGTACCAGGAGGCTGTCCAGAGGGTTATGGACAATGGCACTGGGATAGGGATAGTTTGAAAAATGCTTTGCAGAAATCAGTGACAGTCTAGATAGACTCTAAAGGGGGTAAAAAAGGAAGAGAAAAATCATAGATGCTCTGAAGAAATTGCTGATATCTGGGTTATCTGCTGAACTTCACCTTTTCATATTATTGGAGAGAAATTTATAGAGAACTCCTATGCCACATCAGGTGGCAGCAATTGTCCTGAGAGAATCAGAAACCCAATTTCCTATCTCTACAGGTTCAGATTGCTTTTAAACCCATGCATTTGGGAAATTGAGTTACAGGTTAAAAGAAGTATAAACGTAACTCCCATCAGTGCATAACTGCTGTCTGGAGGATAGCTAACGTACTTTTCAATCTCCTGCTCTCTGAAGGCCCACTCCTTCCTCTCCATCGCATTCATCATCTTCCTTCTCTTCTCAAACTGGTGGACATCACTCAGAGCGGGAAGAGTGGCTTCCCAAGCACGCTTCTCCCGGGCTCGTTCTATCATCTCCACCTCGGCCTGTCCTGCTGGGAGACCTCGACCTGGAGGATGAAACATCACAACTTAGGAACAAATGGATAAGCCCATGCACTCATATATAATTTATTCCCTTTCAGTTCCTTTCCTCTTCCCTGAATTCAAGGGGTATGACAGGACACACTGATACAGGAATGCCTTCTAGATGTGCCTCACAGCTTTCGTCGTTGATGCCTTGTGCTGCCTCTTGTTAGTAACCGAGTCATAGGATGTGGATAGCACCCCTAACCGTGGCCTTGATTTACTGCATCATCTTTCAAAGACCAAAAGCTGGTAAATAAAATGGGGACTAGAACAAGTTTCCTATTGGATCATTGAACCCCAATAAGCCAACTTTTGTTTTATTTTCATTAAAAAATAATTATATAGAAAAGGACAAAGAAATAAATAACAAGTCCTAATTCTACTAAATACAATGTTACTTCCAAATTTCTGCTTTGTTTCAAATCTTCTGTTATGTTTATATTTTTTAAATCAGTTTTATTTAGTTTTTCATGTGGTTTTCACTGCTCGGAGACTTCGTTGCGTACGTGGTGCTGGGGTTTGAACTTGTGTACTTGCGCATGCCAGGCAAGCGCCATAACTGCTGAGTCACCGCTCCAGCTCCTGTGTTTATATTTTTTAAAAGAACTTATAATATGTGAACTTCCTATCTCCTGTTTTAAAAATTAGGATATTATTGAAAAGGATAAAGTTCTCCTATATTCTGCTCTTTCATTCTCAGAAGCAATCTCAATGGGCATATTATCAATTCATTTTTTAGCTTTATGGGTGTTTGTAAAGAAACTAATAAATCCATGTACAAAATTATATACATGCTATTTATATACTTATATATATATAAAATTGTGTATTTCGTATAAAGTGTCTTTAGTAATTTCAAAAATAAAAAGCATGAAAAATATAATCTTAAATTTTCAGACTTAATACCTGCATACACTTTTGTCTCATACATTTTATCTTTTTTAACCAAAGAATTTAAAACATTAAAAATAAAGTTTGCCAATATATCAAACCCCAGTACCTTTTTCCCTTTCCCAAAGTAAACACAAAAAAAGAATTTGTGACTCTTCTTCCAGTCAATCTTAGTATTTTATATACAGATTTATATATCTATATCTTGCAATATAAAAGCTAACATTTCTTAAGTGTTTAAAATATGATAAGACAGGGGCTGGAGCTGTGGCTCAGCAGTTATGGCACTTGCCTGGAATGCGTGAGGACACAGGTTCGAACCCCAGCACCACGTACACAAAAAGTGTCGGAGCAACGAAAGCCATGTGAAAAACTAAATAAAATTGATTCTCTCTCTCTCTCTCTCTCTCTCTCTGTCCCTCTCTTTAAGAAAAGAAAAATATGTCAAGCACTGTTTTAATTCATTTAATCCTCCACAAATCCCTATCATGTAAATACAATTACTTCTGTTTCACAAGTGAAGATCCTGGGGGTCAAAGGGCAAGTAACTTGCACAAGATCACAGCTGGTGAGAGGTGGAAAAGAGGATTTCAAGGCCTAAGCTTCTCGTTCTTACACTCTCCAGGGTGCTCTTTCTCTAGCAAAACCAAATATGAACCAGAAACCAGATTTGGTTCAAATATTAACCAAAAATGAATTCTATATAAATAAAATGCATATTTTTATTTAATATTTATATACATCATCTCATACTACATGATGTATCTTTCTGAAACTTGCTTTTTCTTTTCAACTTTATTTTGGGGGCTTAGCCATACTGATTTACAGAGATCTACGACTTCATTACAATTAAAGCCATCTCAGAGGGACATTTAGATTGCTTCTAATTTTTTAATTGTGTACAATGCCACAACAACATCCCAGTAAGTAGTCTCCTTGTGCCCATATGAGTTTCTCTAGGATTCTTAGAAGTGGAAATGCTAGAGTCTGGCAGCAGATCATAAAATGTGATCATTTTAATTCTGGATACTGCCAAATTTAACCTCAGGAAGTATATTTTTGCTCATGCTTTCTGAGATTCACCATGGTTCCTCCCCCGGTCCATGTTCCTCACTTCCTCCCACACTGCTTCTGTTTTTTGCAGTCCCTACAAATATTTAGTAGTTCATAGATTATATATAATTTTTACTTTCACAAAAAGTGGAGTTTGTGGGAGTTTTATTGTCCTTGTTACTTTTATCTAATTTGGGAAAAGAGAAGGGAAAATGCTAATTTACACAGGCACAGTTATACAGGGAATAGGAATCTGAATTAGAATTGCTTGAAAGTACAAATTAGGGAAGAAAATGAGAGGCATTCAAGCAGGAGTTTTCCCATTCACAAACATGGCAGGTCTCTGTTTTAATCAAATTGTTTTGTGCTTAAAGAACAATTTATAATTTTATCTATAAATGCCTTGCACATGTAATTATTAAGTGATTTCCTACGTATGTTGTCATTTGTTGCTATCATGTATGTGATTTTTTTTCAATAATTTTGCTAATGAAATATTACTGTCATACAAGGAACCTATTGATGTTTTGTATGTTGTATTCATAATTAGCTATCTCATGGAACTCTCTTCTTGTTCTAATAATTTATTTTACTAGGTTTTCTAAACAAGCCAATTATCTGCAAATATAGTTTTGCTCCTTCTTTCTAATCCTCATAACTAATTTTTTTCTCTTACCTTACTGCATTGACTCAGTGTTTCTCAACCAGGGTGCTCCTGCCAGATTTGGCAGACAAGGACTTCTTGTATGGGACAGCCCCATGAAGTACAGGGTGTTTAGTGGCCATGCCAAATTATCCCCTGTACCCCATTCCATGTACTAAATGCCAGAAGCACTTCCTAATCATCATTACATATAAGAATGACACACATACTTCCAAATGCCAAATGTCCTGGGTGGAGAGGGATCATAACTCAGTTTACTAAATTCTAGGTTAGGCTCTTCTCTACATATTGCTATGTGAAGGTGGATCCTTCTTTTTCTTAACCTCAAGGATAAAACTTCTACAGTTTTTCCTTTAGTGTTATGTTTACTGAAGACCGTGGTAGATGCTCTTTATTAAGTTTCTAAGTTCCCTTTGCTCCCAGTTTATGTTGAATTTGTATCATGAATGAGCACTAAGTATTACCAAATACTTTTTCTGCATCCAGTGGAGCATTTTTCTTATATGTTCTGTTACAATGATAAATAACACTTGTTTTTCTCAAACTGTAACAAACTTGAATTTTGCTGACTAACCC
>PVKS010013670.1:0-50288 GCA_004027875.1 Aplodontia rufa
CCTTGATGTCCTTCCTATTCCCTTCCCCGCCTCTACTCCCTTCCTGTGTCCCCCAGGAACCTAGGCAAGGTTCCCCATGATCGTGTAAAAATTCATACGTGTTGAGGTTATTAGCTTAGCCATCTATCATACTGTTTCCGCTTGTATTCTAGCTTCCACAGATGAGAGAAAAAAACATTCAGCCCTTGAGTTTCTGAGATTGGGATATTTCACTTAGCAAAATTTTTTCCATCTCCATCCATTTGGCTGCAAATGCCATAATATCATTTTCTCTCGTAGCGAAGTAGTGTGAATCCCTTCTTGATTCAGTCTGTACAGGTATTGCCTTTCTGTTTGTTTTCATGCACTTACACATTTGTTTGAAGTTCCTTAAAATTTTAGTATGGTTTCCAAAGAGACAGGAGATGACCGGATGGTCAGTCCTCCGTCTTTCTTTCAGGAAGCCTAATAAAAGTATACGTGATGAAAACTTCAACTGTTTGTTCATGCTTTTGTTGATTCGTATGATTGCTATTTTTCAAATTGTATTTCAAGATCTTAGGGTTTTTTTGTTGAAAACAGGAGTATATCTAAAAAATTGAAGTATGAAGAGTTTTAGAATAAAGTGGAAATCTGGTGGGTTTTTTTTAAGTGTGTTGATTTAAAATTTTGTCCAATTTTAGAAGACACACATAACTGGTGAAAAAGACAACTAGATTTCCCCCCTCCCTTTACATTAGCCAAATCAGAAGTATTTCTATTTATTCAGTCTATGTTAATAAAACCCCTTTGCTTCTGTATATTGTTTTCACACCTCAATATTACTTATTCTTTTTTCTCTTTTTGTATCAGGAATCAAATCCAGGGGTGTTCATCTGCTCTGCTGACCCATATCCCCAAACTATTTTCTTTTTTTTTTTAAGAGAGAGGGACAGTGAGAGAGACAGAGAGAGAATCAATTTTATTTAGTTTTTCATGTGGCTTTCGTTGCTTCGACACTTTGTTGTGTATGTGGTGCTGGGGTTCCAACCCCGGTACTCACGCATGCCAGGCAAGAGCCAACCTCTGTGCCACTGCTCCAGCTGCCCCCCGCAGCCTGCTTTTTTATTTTTTATTTTGTGACAGGGTCTTGATAAGTTGCTCAGAGCCTTGATAGATTGCTGAGGCTGGCTTGGAACTTGCGATCCTCTTGCCTCAGCCTCTAGAGAATTCCAGGCGTGTGCCACCACACCTGGCTACACATCAATATTACTTCTTTAATTAGATTTGATAATCATACATTTTTCTTCTTGTGTATCAACACCTATCATTTTTCCTTTTGAGAAGATTTCTACTTTACTCTTTTGGGGGGATTTTTGCTTCCCCTTAATACTAGTTATCTAAGTATCACTCATCAAAATATCCTTAGAATTATGAAATATTTGCTGAATACAAATATTCAGTCCCAGTTTTAGACCAGTTATCAGCCCAAACAGTTGGTTTTAAAACATTTTCATTTTTTCCCGTTTCTTTTATTTCTGTTGGCATGCGTGTAGATTGTTTTGGCTGAATGACTTCATGAGGGAGGGAGGGATGAAACTGGTCTTTGGAACTCTTCGATTTTATCCACAGGTATCCTGGTTTGAACTTTCCCTTTTTATTAACAGGGCTAATGTGAAAGCAAAGTGTTTTCTGTTACCAATTTAACTTCTTTAATTAAAAACTAAAGTTATAAGGTAGGAGTGCCATGGGTGAAGTTCTAATACCATCAGAATGGGGGAAATGGGCTTAAAATTAAAACTGTTCGTGATGGTGACTCCACAGTGCGGCATCAGGAGTTTTGATTCTTTATTTAATGGAAAATGGATACCGATGCCTTAAACGCTTCTAGTAGTACCTTTTAAAACTGTTATAAAACTGTAAGAGGCATGACCACGAGAAAAGCGCTGATGAAAGCCAAGGGTGCCTTGGGAAGATGGGAGCTTGTAAAATTAAAGCATGAAAACTCAGGGTTTCAAACTCTAAAGGAATGTGTGTTCCTATTCTTAAACGAGGTCATGCAGAGCAGAATTCTGCTTCACTTCTACCAACCTCGTAAAGTTGGCAAGCGTCTGAAACAAGCAATTCATTCTGAACCCTATGATAAAATCCCAAAGAAAGCCCCTGATTTATGGTCTTTGTGCCATTCGGTTGACTTTAATTTTTTTTCCTTCCTGAAAACCAAAGTACTAAGAAAATAATTTCCCCCCTTTTTTTTGGAGGGGGTTCTCAAGACCTCTCCTCCCATTTCCAGTTATATCAGAAATGATCTTTTCAAACACACTTGCCCATTGATGGAGAGCTCTAACTCCATCCACTGGGATTAGTGTATCCAGTAAAATTCCTGACATTTTGTAGAATGGTGTTCGTTCCCCTCCACATCTGAAAAAGCCAAATGCTATACTAGACATATCATTTTACAAAATAGTAATAGATTTTTCCAATATCAGTATTATAGACAGAGATATTTCAGGCATAGAAAATGTTGCATCTATAAAGACTTTAACATAAAAATGTCCTGGGCTTAGGAATCACAGCAAAAGTGTAATAGCAAAACTAAATTAATTTCATGGTAATTTATCATCCTGAAAATTTAAAGTGGGAGTAGGCGAAGAAGGGTCTTTCTGTCAAGTACCTTCCCCATGCCTTCCAACAAGCACTCAGTAAGATTCAGCACAAGCGGACGACAGTGTGGTGTATCTCTGTAAACTTATCAGGCATCTTTTTTTACCCCGAAGTTCACAGGTCAGTCTTTCTTGACATACTTGACTGAGCTTATAGACATTGAGTCCTAATAACATTGACGCTTCCAAAAGATTCTGTTTTCAGATGAAGCAACTGTGGTTGACAGAGAGGACCTTCAGAAAGCACCAGCCACCAGCTGGAGTGGCTGCCCAAGGGGGATCAGAACTCCGTACCCTGTCGGCCTGCAGGGAGGCACCCTATTCCCTCCCAAATCAGTGCTCAGTCTGCCATGTGACAAGGAAAGGGCTGTGGGGCCCATCTGTCCTGGCCATTGTACAGCAGAGTAGGGTTGCAGACAAGCAGGATACAGACTGTTGCCTGGCGTGGGATTGCAAATCAGTGTCATCAGCCATTCCAGTGCATCCTTCATCTTTTGCTATCTTATTTCATAGAGTGATCTGGCAGTAAATCTTTTCTCTTGGTACCACCTTGCAGAGACAGCAGAAAGATCATCCCCAACCATTTCACTTGGAAGTCTCAGAAGAGGACACAAATGTCCTGTTAAAACAGGTTTTATTTTATTTCTTTACTTTTTTGATATCAGGGATTGAACCCATGGGTGCTTTACCACTGAGCCACGTCCTTAACGCTTTTTATATTATTTTTAAATTTTGAAACAGACTCTCACTAAGTTGCTGAGGCTGGCTTTGAACTTACAATCCTCCTGCCTCAGCATCGTGAGCTGCTTGGATTATAGATGTACAACATCGGGACTCGATTTCTTCAATGTTTTAAGTAACTTTGCAGACTTGTATTTTCTAGGATTATGCTTGTGATTCATGACTATTCCCTATTTCAGAGGGTCATCATTAATATCCAAGTAAAAAGTCACAAAAACACCTGTATTTATAGCAGCAGCTTTTCGATAGGAAATTGGGTGAGTTACTTTCTTTCCTGACCTACTTTGGCTGGGTTTAAATTTTTTTTTCATTTTTGAAATAGCTTTATCAGTTTTTATCTGTTTGTATATTGAAATATATACCCTTTGCAAAATCTTAGCAAAGATTACACATAATTTGACTTCCTGGAGATAGTATCTTTTCCCACTTGAATTAATCTTTCTGATCCCTTTCAGGTAACTAGAAATATAACTATATGTGTGTGGTCTAGAACTACACCCTCTCCTTAGAATACCCCCAATTTCCAAGCTTCCCTCACTCAACCGATACCACATGGACTTGGTCCAACTTGGATTTTATGACCATAAACCAGAAGTGGGCCCTGAGCACAGCGCAGCAATACGAATCCATTTCTGCTATTGGTCCGCTCTGCCCCTCCTCCAAACCACCATTTCTTGCTTTCTTTTCTCTCCTCCAATCTTCAACACCCTTCCCCCTCCTTGCGTTCAGGTGATGACCTTGCTTCTCTTTTCACTGAGGAAATAGAAGCAATAAAATGAGAACGGTCTCATCATCCAGCCGTCAAAGCAAACCCACCAGCCTCCCTGCCACTGTTTCTACCCGGTCCTCCTCCTGCTGCAAGCAGCCCTCACCCATGTCCTGTATCCCTTCCCTGCTCCTGTTCAGTGGCTTTGCTCCTATAACTGTCCATTCATCCTCCCATTCGCCAGTTTTCCTCTCAATCCCTTCATTCCCAGCAGCATAAAAGCATATTATACTCTTTACCTTCTCAAAAACGTTTTTTTTTTTAAAGAGAGAGGGACAGTGAGAGAGACAGAGAAAGAGAGAAATAACTTTATTTAGTTTTTCACCTTGCCTTCGTTGCTCCAACACTTAGTTGTGTACGTGGTGCTGGGGTTTGAACTCTTGTACTCGCGCATGCCAGGCAAGCGCTGCAACCACCAAGCCACCGCTCCAGCCCCATATTTCCTGTATTCTTGATGCTCTAGCATTTGGGGGCCCTCATTCTGGAATGACTGTGCCCCCCCACCTACCCCAGGGATAACCGATTCCCAGAGATAGCAAACAACTCCTTGCGAGCATCCTTTTGATACACACCAACCGATCCAGAGCCCAAATCCCCACCCATCTCCTTTATCAAATCCTCATATACCCTAAATTCTCAAATCACCCCAGGGCCAGGTACTGGACAACTGGAGACCAGCCCTGTAGCCCAGGGCCAGTTGAAATTCTTAGAGCTATCCAATCCTAGATTTTTCAGCACATATGCCTTTCCTTACCACTTCTTCCAATGAGAACCCCAAGAAAGGCTCTGAGTCATGCTCTCTTCTTCCTGGTGCTTTCCCATGTGGCCCTGCGTGACGTGCTGTGTCCTCCGTATTGGGATCTGACAATCATTTCTTTGTCTGCCTGATTATAACAAACCCCAGGTACAACTTTTAGAACACACATCCCTTCCAGGTTTTCTCTGTAAACAGCTATAATCATTCAGACTCTTGTCACCACCATTGCTCTGAAACAGATCTTAGACAAACACCTCTGTCTTGTCATATCCAATGGTTGATTCTTGGTCCTCAGGTGACCTGAACTCCCGGAAGTTCTGATAGATTCTCCTGGTACCCTTTCTAAATAGTTCCTGTCTTGAACTCTGGGACCATGAACTCTCCTGTAGTTTCTCTCTCCTCACTGGCTTCTCCTTCTCTGCCAGCTCTGCCCATCTCTCTCCTCTCCCTGAGCTCCAGGTATTCTAAGAAGCCCTAGGCAATACCTCATCACTGTCCACTCTCAGGCTGTGGGTGACCTCATTTGGCTTTAAATACCACCATGACTTTATTTTTATTTTTTAAATTTTTTATGAAGAAGTTGAGTTATTGTACAATCATAAATGTGTATAAAGTAACAATATGACTGGCATTTGCTGCTAAACCAGTTACTCCACATCACCCACACCCCAGTCTCTTAATTCTTCTATATTTTGCCCCTATAACAGATATAAATGTTTAGATTGTGAATTTTCCAGAATTAAATGATTACGTAAGTATTATTTGACTTCTTGGGGGGATAAAGAGTATGCTACATTATTGTCCCCCTAGATCGCTCCCTATCCTCCCTCCTTTTCTCCTCTCCTCCACCTCTTCCCATCCCATATCTATGTTTCCCCTGGATTATGTGTTGCTACGCCTTTGCTGAGTCTAATACATGAGTTTGACAACCTTTCACCCAAGCCTGGGTCACCATGACTTTTTTTTTATTATTATTTTCATTGATTGATTCCTATTTTATTCCATGTGTGAAACAGTAAATCAGAATAAAAATTTCTCAAAAGTTGAGAGACACTTTTAAGCCCTGAAATAAATGTCTTTTTATTATTATTATTATTAAGAAATTTAAGGGTTGGGGATTTAGCTCAGTGGCAGAGCACTTGCCTAGCACGTGCAAGGCCCTGAGTTCGGTCCTCAGCCCTGAAAAAAAAAAGAAATTCAGTTATGGTACAATAAAAAATGCATATAAAGTAATGATATGATATGCATATATTCTTTTTTTAAGAAAGAGGGACAAAGAGAGAGAGAGAGAATCAATTTTTTATTTAGTTTCTCATGTGACTTTTGTTCCTCCGACAAAGTATGGGTTTGAACTCCCATACTTTGCTGTAACTGCCAAGCCACTGCTCCAACTCCTATGCATATATTATTAAATCAGAACTACCCGCTAGATCCCTCTCTATTCTCCCTGCCTCTCCCCTCCCCCACTTCATATCTACGATTGCCCTAGATTATGTGTTGCTACGCCTTTGCTGGGTCTAAGACATGAGATTGACCACCTTTCACGCAGGCCTGGGTTTAGCTCCACCCTCCACAAATGAGTGAAAACATTTGACCCTTGGCTCTCTGGGTTTGGCTAACCTTGCTCAGCATGATTTCTTCCATCAGCATCCATTTACCTTCAAAGGCTGCAATTTCATTGTTTCTAATTGCTGAGTAGAACTCCATGGGATATACATCCCACAGTTTTTGGATCCACTCATCCAGTGATTTGGGATCCATTCATGCAGTGATCACCATGACTTTAAATACCACCTCTATGCTGATGATTCCCAGGTGGGTTTTTTCCTTATCAATATTATTTTGAGGCAACAAATCGTAATTATATGCATTTAGAGGGTACAATGTGGTGTTTCGATAAATGTGTATAGTGTGAAATCAAGCTAATTAACATAGCCACCAACTTGTTTACCTGTTCTGGTGAGACATTTGAAATTTACACTCAGTCATTTTGAAGTATAGAGTACATAATCATTGACTACAGTCACCCTGCTCTGCGTAGATCTCAGAACCTATTCCTTCTATCTGAAATGTTTTACTTTTGTTTTATTGAGTTACAGTTCACACAACATAAAATTAACCATCAATCACTATACTATGTACAACTCAGAGGCATTTAGCATATTCACAATGACGTGCTTCCATTGCCTCTGCCTACTTCCAAGACACTGTCATTGCCCCCAAAAGGAAACCTTGTACCCATTAAGCAGCCATCATCGACTCCATCCTCTCCCAAAGCCCTGGCAACCACCAGTCTGCTTTCTCTATGGATTTACCTTTTTTCGAAGTGTCATTTACGATGATCCCCAGTTGTCCTACCTGTACAAAGGACCTCCCCTCTGAGTTATGCAGCCACGTTCTCGTCATCTTCTCCTGGCTCTGTAACGACACAGCGAGCTCCGAGTGTCCCCAGACAAGCCCTTGAATTACTCCCCACATTCCCCTGACTTTTCCCAGCTCAGGAGATGACCCAGCACTCGTCTCATTCCTTAGTTACTAAACCGGGCCTTTTAAGGATTCTTGTTTTCCACCCTTATTTGTGCTGTTATCCTTTGTTCTTCCCCTCACTCATTTCACACAGCAAGGCACGGTGGCTTTGGTGATGGAGGCCAGGAGGGAGTGATTGGACAGGAAGCCGATTCGGTAGATCTTGTTATAGCTGGGAGAATCTGCAGCCACCTTCTCATCATCTCCTGGTCCTAAATGACACAGCAAGCTCCTGGTGTCCCGGAACAAGGAAAGCTAGGGAAGGAAAAGCCAGCCTGCACAGGCAGTTTCTGTGTCAGAAGCTGCCATGGGTCACTTGTGCGCCTGATGGGCAGGGACCAGCCTACAGCCAGGACTGGGAATGGGCACTGGGGACGGTCATGGGAGTCCACCCCCTCAGCCCCACCATCTAGCAGCAGGACGCTCATTCTGCAAACAGAGAAGCAGTTTCCTCTCTCATCACAACTGCCATCTGGTGTCAGTGCCCAAATTGAGGTCCCTCTGTTGGTGGTCCCTGCCATTGTCCTCTGACTAAGAGGATGCATTTTGACTTCAGTGTGGTCACTCTTCATCCTGTCAGTTTAAAAGGTGTTGCTGAGGGCTGGAGTCGTGGCTCGGCGGTTACGGTGCTTGCCCGGCATGCGCAAGTACACGGGTTCAAACCCCAGCACCCACGTACTAAGTGTCAGAGCAACCAAAGCCATGTGAAAAACAATAAAAATTGATTGTCTCTGTCTCTCTCTCTCTCTCACTGTCCTTCTCTCTTTTAAAAAATAAAAATAAAAAAGGTGTTGCTGGTAAATATAGATTAAAACAGGCCAAATTTTTCTTTTGCAGTTTCAAGTCAAATATTTGTCGTTTTTATTTTCCGGTGCACATGGCTCTTCGAGCCCTTCGTATGTCAGCACATGCTAAGCAGCATTTTTCTGGCCCATTTCTGTGAGAGACGTTGTGCAAAAAATTGTGAGCAATTAAGGATCGATTCCATTGTCCAGGAGATTCGGGGAAGTTGACCCCACAGGATATCTGCACATCCAGGAAGTGGAAGATGTACATTCTGCACGGCTCTTGCTTTGCATTCTAGTGGCGGCCTCTCTATCAGTTTGGTGGAGCTTCCTGGAAAGAAAAGATTTGGGGAGCATGGAATTGTGTAGAAGGCCTAATAAGGATGGAAGGACTCAGTGAACAGCATTTTAAATACTTAAAAAAGAATAGAAACTTATTTTCCAATTTAACAGCAATATGATGAGTCAATTGGGTTGAGTTTTTAAAACTTACAGTAGATTTTATTTAAAACAGAATATTTAACAGCTTATTGGTAAGCCTAAAGGCTTGAAATTACACATCTATGAATTTAGGCCTTGCGTCTTTGACACCTCGGATTCTATTCTCCTTCCTTTGCTATTTTTTAACTTACTGCAACAGATGAGGGGCTCTTAAACCATCTGTTAACCTTTCTTTCTCCTTTTTTTTTTTTTTCTTAACCGTGGAGAGTTGCTCAAGGCAAGAGGACCCAGAGCCAGCAAGACTGAAACAAAAAGCAAAGGAGGTGGGCATGGGCACCGCTCATTGGCTTTGATATTTCAAGAGTTGAGCCTATTAATTTTTTATGCCTTGCTACTTATATATCGTTAATAAAAATCTGACGAAAAACTTTTTAGGATGTATTTGTTGCTTTGGCTTTGATCTTAATGTTTGCAAACTAATACATTAATACATGTGAAGCCTTAAGGAGTTTTTCTAAGAGAATATTTCCATACATTATATTTTCATTTCCATTTTAGGTAGCTGAGCCTCTGTGGGGTTGTTGATGGCCTTGGCATTGGATTTGGGTGAGAAATGTGTCTCTTTCCCTGCTGTTAAATGTTACTTCTCGGGCATGTAAAACCCTGTCATCAATATTTTACCTGAATTCATTTCTGCAAGAGTCCTCACGTCTAAGATGTGTTATCATTCCACAATTTTCATTTTCAAAAGCAGCATGTGAATCTCCAGTCAGTTCTTTGCAATAGCAAAGCCTGTCCCAAATCATCAAATAACGTGGCTGGTTGTTTAGTTATTCACATGTCCCTTGGATTGGACAACAGAGATCGGCTCAACTGAATGTCATCCTCTGTTCTCTCTTTTAGGCACCCATTCCTTCCCTGTGGCATCTGTGACTGAGTTGTGAGAAACTCAAAAGTCAAGCCAACTTAAGATTTGTCGTTTTCTTACTTATATATTATATATATATACACACACATATATATATATATGTATATGCCCTCAAATACGAGATGTAGTCATGGTATGCCAAATGTTCACAAAGACTTCTAAACAGCATGTGGGATTTGAGGGTCTAATGAATAATTTGATAATATTTGAACGTTTACTTTCTGAAGTAAGTAGATATGAAACTTGAATTATTACTTATTAAAAACGATCAGCAATCCAATTCAGAGAACGCTTTGGAGTGATGTGGGAAAATAGCTGCTGAGATGACTCTTCCTCTGCCCTTACTGCAAAGTGACTGTGCGATTCTTTGAATATTTATGATTTACATTGAGGATAATACTGCTTTCAATAGTTTTCAAATTTTTATCCTCGTGAGTAATGTTTGAAGTGTCTGTCATTTTCTGATTTTTGAGTGGTTAATTATTCAGATGAATGCCTTTTCTTAGAAGAGAGAGTGTAGGAAAAATAACCCTATTACATAGGAAAGGAAAACTAATTTACTGTAGTGATCATTACTGCAACCACTGGTCACAGTGACTCTTTCAGAAATTTCTTTTACCATTGTTTCCCCAAAGATGAATATGGTTATTTTTTTCATCCACTAGAGGGAGTAATGCTGTAGAGATGTGTATTTTTTTTTTAATGAAAAAGATTTGTTTGTCGAGTTAGTAAATACATTTGCCTTAATAGTCTTACCCAAATCGCAATAGCCATGATATTTTGAGTCTTGCATTTTATTTATGAATGTTCCTGGTGACCGAGGGAAATGCTCTATACATCCATGTGCTTGTCCTACTTTCTTTTCTCCCTTCTAATGTTGTTCCTTAATTTTCTAATTCTGCCTACTATCCTGAGGCAATTTTGATATGCAAATAAGCCCTAGCATTCAAAAATGGAAGCTTTTGAGATTCTGACTTTTAAAGCTTTTAAAGAGACTCTGTGTTCGGTACAGTGGCCCCATGACAGAGAATAAATGATCACAACTTTGTTTCTTTTGCAGCTTTCCAGAGCAAGTCTTCTGCCTCAGAACCTGCCGCAGGACCCCACAGACCGGTGTTCTGACTCTGGAGGGACACCAGGGAAGGCAGAGGGGAACCTGGTCGCTGATGCTCACTGAAACCCTCCCAGACAGGAATTTCTTCTGAAGTAAGGATAAGATGAAGCTTCAAATTGGAACACGTTTGATTTTTCAAAACTTAAAAAGTAATTTAAAATTGATTAGAGTATTGAAAACTAGTAGTGAAAAACCACAGCACTGTGTTCCTCTTCCACCTCTGTCATTCCTCAGAGCGATCACTCTGTAAAACAAAGATTTTATTGAGCTGAGATTTACATATAATGAAATGCGCAGACTTTGTCTTCAAACTGATCAGGTTTTTTTTCCTACATTTTTTATTGGTGCATTATAGTTGTACATAAAGATGGGATTTGTTGTTACATATTTGTAAATGCTAGCAATATAGCAATATACTTTGGGCACTAGCCCTCCCCAGCACTTTCCCTTCCTTTCCCACCTCCCACCCTTTCCTCAACTGATCCTCCTTTGATTTTTTTATTTTTATATATGGCAATAGAAAACACTGTGACATTTTTATAAAAGCGTGAAATACAATTTGTTGTAATTCAGACTCCAGTGCTCCCTTTCCCCCCAATCCCTGTATCCTGCCCTCTGTTCTTCTCTACTGATCTTTCTGCTATTTACTTACAGCTTTTTTTTTTTAATTAGTGTCTTGTGGCTACACATGCTGGTGAGATCCATGCTTTTGATAAAGGGAGGCAGGTGTGTAAATACTACCACATTCAGGTCATCTCTGCAGCTCCGGAAAATGCCTTTGCGGCTCCTTCTTGTCATATTACACAGAAAAGCAAAATTAATTTACCATAGTGACTGCTACAGTGATGACTGATGGAGTGATTGTTAAGGAAATATCTTCTACAATAGCTAAAAAAAAAAAAAGTGAGATGTGGTTGTATTCTAAATCCACTAGAGGGAGTAATGAAATCCAGTTAATCAGTTTTTTTCTTTGATCTTTTGTGCTTTTTTCTTTTTTTAAAGAGAGAAGGACAGGGAGAGAGAGAGAGAGAATTAATTTTATTGAGTTTTTCACATGGCTTTCGTTGCTCCGACACTTAGTTGTGTATGTGGTGCTGGGGTTTGAACCTGTGTACTTGCGCATGCCGGGCAAGTGCCATAACCACTGAGCCACCATTCCAGCCCTCTTTTGTGCTTTTCATATGATCATCTAAAAAGCCTAAGGTCTCTAAGATTTTCTATGATTTTTATTCTAAGAGTTCTATAGCCTTTGTACATTTAGGTTTGTGATCCACTGGGGTTAAGTTTTGTGTGTGGTGTGAGGTAAGGGTCCACACTCATTTTTTTGCACGTGGCTCTCTGATTGTCCAAGCATTTGTTGAAAACACTTTTCTATCCTGCATTGGATTGCCTTGTTGTCCTTACTGAATATAAGTTGACCATTAATGTAAATGCTTGGTACTGTAATCTCAATTCTCTTCCATTGATCTTAAGCCATACCACACAGTCCAGATGACAGGCGCTTTGTAGTAAGTTTTGAAATTGGAATCTATAAGTCCTCCAATTTTTTCTGAATTTTCTGGATTGTTTTAGATAATCTGTGTTCTTTGCATTTCTATGTGAATTTTAGGTCAGGTTGTCAATTTCTACAAAAAAAAAAAAAGCTGGGATCTTAATCGGGATTGTATTGAGTCTCAAATCAACATACTTCTATTGTTAAATTGTTATAAAGTATTTTAGTCTTTTTGATTCCATGTTGCGAATGAAGCTGCTTTCTTAATTTCACTTAAAATTGTTCATTGTTAATGTATACAAATGCCCTTGATTTTTGCATGTTGGTCTTCTATTCTGCCAACTTGCTGAATTAGTTTATTAGTTGTAGTCATTTTAAAAAGTGGATTTCTAGGGATTTTCTACTTCTATGTCTTTTTCTCATCCTGTTTCCCTGATGCAACCCTTAGTACAATGTTGAATATTCTTTATCTCATTTTTTTTTAAAGAGAGAATCAATTTTATTAGTTTTTCATGTGGCTTTTGTTGCTCTAACACTTAGTTGTGTACATGGTGCTGGGGCTCGAACCCATGTCCTTATGCATGCCATGCAAGTGCTGTAACTGCAGAGCCACCCCTCTAGCCCCCTTTGTCTTGTTCTTGATCTTAAGAGCAAAGCATCTCTTTCCTGTGATACCCAAGGAAGAGACCAAAGAATTTGCTCGTACACTTGAGCAAATCACAATCACATCACATTTTCTATGTCACGGTTCGATCATATCTCTTGTATATAATTTCCATCATTTTGCTGGTTACCCTTCTTTGCTCTTGATGAAAAAAGAGACATGTTTTCTTCCTCATGTCACTAGTACCTGCCAGGGTTCTTGTCTTTATTACTTAGAATTTATTTCACTCTCTTTCCAAGTCCACTGACTTCTGCTCAAACATGCTGTGATTTCACAATAATTTTTTAGGACTTTATTGTGCTGCTATTCGTTTTTCCTTGAGTTTCTAGTTGCCTTTCTTTTTTTGTCCTGTATTCTTTGAATTTTCATATTCTCAGTGTTTACCAAGCTCAGGCAGTCTCCCATGCAATTCCCTTGCTGGATGCCCTGGAGACCTTCCTTCTGAAACCTACTGTCCTCCTACTCAAGGCTGGTGGCTTCTTTGGCTGCTGTCCAACTGACCCTCTCTCCCCTCCGAGTCCCACATCTTCTACCATATCAGCTAGACCCTGATAATACAGAGCTAAATCTTTAAGTAACTTTTTCAGAGTGGGTACATGGGAGGAAACTTTCTGAGTGTCTACAAATCTGAAAACCGTCTTTATTCTGTGTTATGCTTTGAATAACCCAAATTCTCTCTCTAGAGAGAGAGAAAGGCAGAATCAATTTTATTTAGTTTTTCAAGTGGCTTTCGTTGCTCCCACACTTCATTATGTATGTGGTGCTGAGGTCTTAACCCATGTCCTAATGCATAGGCAAGTGCCCTAATCACCAAGCCACTGCTCCAGCTCCCCAAACTCTCACTGAGGCTTCATTCTTCAATGGAGCAGTGTTGTGTTGGGAGGTGGAGCCTAGTGGAAGGTATTTGGGCCATGAGGGAGGAGCTATGATAAATAGATGAATGTTGCCTCTTGAGAATGATTTCTGGCTCTTGCACAACTAGATTAGTTACCCTGAGACTGGGTTGTTATAAAGTAATTTCAGTTTTCTTTTATTTTTTTTCTTTCTCCCTGTCTTGCCAGGTGACCCTTTCCACAGTCACCCTTTTGCTTTCTGGATTCTGCCATGAGTTGAAGCAGCCTGAGACCCCAACCAGTTGCCCAGTCTGACTTCTGATCCCCAGAACTGTGAGCTAAATCAATCTCTTCTTTATAAATACCCAGTCCCGGGGCTGGAGACATATCTCAGCAGTCCAGCTCTTGCCTAGCATTTATGAGGCCCTCAGCATCACCCCTCAAAGAGATTTTTTTTTGTTATTGTTACGGCTTCCACTACTGATGGCACTCCCCAGTAATGCCAGTGACTCTGGAGTCTGACACAGGAGGATTGCAAGTTTGAGGTCAGCCTGGGAAACTTAGGTAGACCCTGTCACAAAATAAAAAATTAAAAAGTACTGGGGACTATGTAGCTCAGTGGTAAGGTGTCTCTGGGCTCAATCCCCTGTATATGTGTGGTGTGTGTGTGTGTGTACATATATACATACAAATATTTTGCATCTATATATATATATATATATGCAAAAATAATAGTATAAACATCTATGTCAGGTGTTCCATTACAAAACCAGAAAATGGACTAAGATAGTCTGCCTCAAATTTGATTGAAAATTTCGCTGGGTAGAATTTTAGGTATAAAACACATTTCCCTCAGAAATTTGGAAGTCATGTTCTATTGTCCCTTGGATTCTAATACTACTTATTTGAAATCTAATAATATGATTCTTTAGTTTTTTTTACCACTTGCTTTTTCCTTTTAGGAGTCTTTTCTTGCTATTCTGGTATTTCGTGATGAAATATTTGGGTTGGGTTTTTTATATTCACCTTGCTTAGCATTTCCGAGGCACCTGTACCTTGAAGACTGACGTCATGCCAAGGGTGGAATTAGTATCTACCTTCCGATGGTTTTTTTTTTTTTTTCATTTGGAATTGGAGAGACCTATAGCAGAGTTGACTATTCTCAATACGGTCATTTATTAATTTTCCTATTTCCAGCCCCATTGCCAGGAGTGAGTCCAGAACCTTCCGTAGCTAGCTAGTTCCCCACTCTCAGCTGCAGCCCCTCCACCTGTATTAAGTTGCATCTTTCACTCCTCTACCTCTCCAGGTCCCTCATACCTGCCCACCCCATTCAACCAAACCTCTGTGGAACTCTCTGGTCCGCCAGTGATCTCCTGTTCATCGAGTGGGGCTGAATCCTTTCTGATATTTTATCATTTACATTCTTGGGGTCTCAGGAGGAAAAGTGAACCAGATGGCTTCCGCTTGTCAGCCCTTCCATTTTCTCCTCATTCTTCGCATCCTTATATTGTACCATGACATTGACCTGCATGGATACATTAATCAGCTTCTTTGCCATCTGCTTTCTGGTTGAATCCAGGCAACGGGGAACCCCAACAGAAGATCAGAGAGTGCAAAGAGTGAGGCCAGGGTATTTATTCCTTCAGCAGCTTCTCTGTGAGCTTGTCCAGGGATGGTTGAGCATCTTACTAAGGACCACAGTTTTTGCCAGGTGGCCTTTCCCATGGGCCTCTGGTTTGTGATAACAGGAGCCCTCCCCTTTTCATGCCGGGCATGGTCAAAGTCCCCTGCTCTTTCTTGTCCTGGTGTTCTTCCCATCCTTTGTGATTTCTTTTGCCTTGCTCACACCTTTGGAAGTAATTCCTTTATTAAATTTAACTCAATTGATCCAATTCGAATGTGTTTCTATTTCTCAATGGAACGTCATGACTGTCTGATGTACTGTATTGGGACTAGGAATCTTAGTTTATTTGTTTGTTTGTTTTTTAAAGAGAGAAGGACAGTGAGAGAGAGAGAGAGAGAGAGACAGAGAGACAGAGAGACAGAGAGAATCAATTTTTATTGAGTTTTTCACATGACTTTAGTTGCTCTAACACTTAGTTGTGTACATGGGTGCTGGGGTTTGAACCCGTGTACTTGCACATGCTGGGCAAGCACTGTAACCGCTGAGCCACTGCTCCAGCCCCAGGAATCTTAATTTTTAAAGCACATAACTTTTCCATGTAGACCATTTTCATTTGTCTTTTGCAATTTGTGTACGATGTACAGGTCTAATCCTCTATCATCATTCTGATCTGCTGTTTATTGGGAGATCTTGGGGTTTCCCTATAGTTTCAGAATATTTGTTGGTTATAGAGATCTTCAGAAGAGCAGAGTTCCCAATATAAGACGTTGTAATTATCACTGAATTAGACTGAATTATCCAGGCATATCCCTGTGCCTGTTTGTCCTTGAAACCTTGAAATTTTGCACTTATTTCCAGGTGGCAGTGGCTTGTTACTGTCCACTGGCTAAGCGGGAAGGGTCACCTCGGATGAACAGTGACAAACCCAACTTTTTGGATTGTTTTTCTTTAAGCCACACAGAATTCAGAAATCATTCTCAGGCACATCTGCCTCTTCCTCCAGACTGATGTCCCTAATGACAGGGCCTGTGTCCTCGTTAAGTTTGTGTTGCCAGCAGCCAGTCCAGAGGCTGCCCATAGCAGGAGTGAAAAGATTATTTGTATAATGAAGGAAACTGTCCTCAGAGAGCTATAAAACCACAGCCCCAATTGAACATCTTCTCTTCTACTCCCTCTGTCCAGTTTTGCTCCATAAATTAATGACTAGGGGGCTCTGAAACCTCAGTGAAGGCTATTCATCTTAGTCCACAGACCCCTGTGTGAAAGAAATGAAGCTTCCCTTTATTTCCTCTAAATCAAAATAAATTGGATTCTGAATTCCCACATGACTGGGTTGGAGGAAATTTGATCCAAGCCATGCTGGGGAATGGGAATGAGTGTCTCACAAGAATCTGAACAATGAGGGAAGAGACCCATCTTCACTCATCACAACCCCCCGACAGCCTCATGGCCAGGCCGGCTGCCCCCTTTAAGGCAGGAAGCTTTGCTCTTTCTGTCATGAGCTTGGCCCTGAGATCTTAGCCAACACTGGGAGCCTGGGGCCCAGGCCTGGCCTTTTGGAGTACATGAGGCTAGTGTCTCCCTTTGAGACCTAACTGTCCCCACTGCTCATGGCACCTGCTGACACAGTCTCTACCCAGAAGGGCAATTATAGTCTCCTGTTTGTGATCTGTCCCATTCCTACAGGTTCCAGCCTTTCCCCCCTCTTGCTTTTCCTCATTATCATCAAAACATCACATTTTGAACAAAATTATACAAATATTATGTCAATCAAAAAATGGAATTAACTTTTCAAGAAAAGGAGCTTGAGCTTCTGTAAAACAAAATCCAAGAAGGCTAGTTACATGTAAGACACTTCCATTTATTTTGTAGGACCCAGTATGAGGTTGTTTCTCAGTAGATTCCTCTACCACCTGCCTGGGCAAGCATGGTGATTGGCTGGGATTTTTGGACCAGTTCGTGGCTGTGCTTGGCAGATGTTTTGGACTTGACTGTATTTAAGCGTTTGTGTTTGAGTGTGGACCACTTCTCTGCAAGCTCACGTGCCTCATAGCTTAGAAATAGGTGGCAGCTGGACAGCTGCTAATCAACATTCATTCCTTTCCTCTTCCCTTTGTTATGGTTTGGATGTGATGTGTCCCCCAAAACTCCTGTGTTCATGCAGGAATGTTCGGATTGTGAGAGCTGTAACCTAATTAGTCCGTCCTAGTTTGAAGGGACTGACTGGGTGGTAACTGGAGGCAGGAAGGGTGTGGCTGGAGGAGGTGCCCTGGAAGGGTTCACCTTCCCTGTAGTCCTTTCCCCTCTCTTCTGAGGCTCTCTGCTTCCTGACCCTGCCATGAGCTGGTGGCTTTCCTTTGCTGGTCCCTTTGACCATAATGCTCCATCTCGCCTTGGGCTTGGCCCACTGTGGACTGAGACTTCTGAAGCCTTGAGCCCCAGATAAACTTTCCCCTTCCTTGTTCATGATTGCATTTTCCCTTCCTTCTGCACTGCAAATCCCTTGTTCTGTTTCCATTTGTATCTGCTATACCGGGAGAGAGGTAAGGATTTAATAAGTGTTTGAATTCAACCCAGTTCCCTTCTTTTTTATTTATTTTTTTTAATAGAGAGAGGGACAGTGAGAGAGAGGAAAACAGAATCAGAATCAACTTTATTTAGTTTTTCATGTGGCTTTCATTGCTCAGACACTTTGTTGTGTACTTGGTCCTGGGGTTTGAACCCATGTACTTGCTCATTTCAGGCAAGCGCCATAACCACTGAGCCACCTCTCCAGCCCCCACTTCCCTTCTTGAATCCTTTTCTATCCAGGTCTCCGTTGCATTTAAGTTTCCGTTTTGTTCTCTTTGGTAAAGAGAAATCGCCTTTCCCTTTGAGTTTTGTGCTTAAAGAAGGGAAAAGGAAAGCTTAGGGGCTGGGGACCTTCCGCAGTGGTAGCCTGTCAGCTGTGCTGGGAGGGTGAGTGCCAGGCCCTTCCTTCCCTTCTCAAGGACTCTGAGCTCTGCTTCCTCGGGGAAGTTCGTCTGCACTTATCAATCTCCTCTGAGCTGTTCAGGGGTAAATCTGCTAACTCTAGAAATGAGCATGATTCTGAAGTTCTGAGTTCGCTGAAATACAGCCAATGGCTATTTTAGTAACGTTTTTCAGATGATAAAAATAGTATGATTCACTATGGAAACACGGCCGTGTGTCTGTATGCACCCCCTGTATTCTGTACCTAGGGAGCAGCAGTATCATTCGGAAGTGTAAAGGGCACCTTCTCTCAGGACTTGTTCATCCCGGCCTGGGTGACCCTGTGCTACCTGTTGCTCAGTCAGGCTGGAATTCTTTCTTTTTCTCTCATCTCCAAATCTAACCCACCTGCAAATTCTGTCTTTTTTGTCTTCAGAAACCACCCAGAGCACTTTTCACCAAGTCCTGACACTGCTGTTCCAGATTGTCGTCAGCTCTTGTCTGGATTTCTGCAGAGGTGCAGAGATGGCTTACTCTTTTTTTTTCCTGGACCCTCCCCAGTCTATACTCTGAAACCAACCAGGCATGTCTGTTTCTGGCATAAGGGAGGTACAAGGTCTCTGTTGACCTCTTGCCCCCTCCCCATATAAAATAAAATAAAAAACTTAGAAATCAGGTCAAGATATGTAAAATGATCACATTACATACATAAATGATAGATTTATCCATATTGCATTCGATCAGCTTTCCATTACTGTAACAAAGGCCTGAGATAAACTGATGTGTGAGGAGGAGACGCTGATTTTGGCTCACAGTTTCAGAGGTTTTGGTCCATGGTTCCTGCCCCACTGGGCCCGTGGTAAAAAAAAACCTGGTTTCTTATTAGTCCAGAAAATAGACTAATAAACCTACTTTATCTGTGGTTAACATAGCCACTCCTGTTTTGCTTTTGAGTAATGTTTGCGTGACATATCTTTTCCTACCTTTTTACTTTCAATCTACTGATATCATTAAGTTTAAAGTGAGTTCTAATGACAGCATTTAGTTGGGTCACATTTTTCAATGCACTCTGCCAATTTCTGTCTTTAACTGTTTTTTTTTTTTTTAACGAGAGAAAGAGAGGAAGAAAGTGAGTGAGAGAGAGAGGAGAGAATCAGCTTCATTTAGTTTTTCATCTGGACTTTGTTTCTCCCACACTTAGTTGTGTGTGTGGTGCTGGGGTTTGAACCCAGGTCTTCATGCTTGTGAGGCAAGTGCTCCAACCACTGAGCCACGGCTCTAGCCCCAATCTCTGTCTATTAATTGGTGTATTTAGGCACATACATTAATTGTAATTATTGACATATTGGGACTATTTTAATTTTTGTTTTTTTATGTATTTATTTTCTTTTTCCTGACATCCTATGGACCTTTTTAGAATTTCCATTCTGACTTGTTTTGTATGTGTGGTTTTTTTTTTTTGTTTATTGCTTTTATTTTTGTTTTTTCTTCGTACCAGAGCTTGAACCCAGGACACCTAACCACTGAGCCACAACTCCAGCTGTTTTTTTTTTTTATATATTTTATTTTGAGATGGGGTCTCACTAAGTTGTTTAGGGCTGGCTTTGAACTTGTGATCCTCCTGAGTCTGTTTAAACTGTATCTCTTTATTTTTTTTAAGAGTGAGAGAAAGAGAGAAACAGTTTTTATTTAGTTTTTCATGTGCCTTTCGTTGCTCTGAGACTTCGTTGTATACGTGGTGCTGGGGTTTGAACTTGCGTACTTGTGCATGCCAGGCAAGCGCTGTAACCGCCGAGCCACCGCTCCAGCCCCTAAACTGTATCTCTTTGTATAGCTATCATAATAGTTGCTTTAGGTATCATATTATTTAAATAGAACTTATAGTGTACTGGTGCTGACCTTTTACCATTCGAGTGAAATCCAGAAATATTACCTCTGTTTATGCCCCTTTACTCTTCCATGTTTATAACTGTCTTAAGTATTTCCTATATACATATTTAAAACCATATTAGACAGTTATAGTTTCTTATAACTTAAAACATTTCATATAACATTTTCTATAATGTTCTTTGACTGTAAAACAAAATTTAGAAAATGTAAGAGGTGAAGTAAAATATATTATATGTGTCCATAAATTTACTCTATCTTCCTTCCGTCCTTCCTTCCTTCCTGATAGTCCAGGATTCATTCTTTTACCATTTCATTTATGCTTAGAGAACTTTCATTAGTCATTCTTGTGGAGTAGCCTGCTGGCAAAAATTCTCTTTGCTTTTTTTCTTTATTTGAGGATGTCCTGATTTCTTCTTCATTTCTAAAAGATATTTTCATTGAATTAGAATCTGAATTGAGTACTTTTCTTTCAGTGCTTGAAAGTTGTACCATTTCCTTCTGAAATTCATGATTTCTGGTGGGAAATCTGAAGTTATTCGAAATTTTCTTCCCTTAGAAGTAAGCTGTTTCCTCTCTTATGGCCTCAAAGATACACTCTTTGCCTTTAACTCTTGGAAGTTTGACTATATTGTATATTGTAGATTTCTTTAGGTTTATTCTACTTGGAGTTTTCTTAGCTTCTTGAATCTACAGGCTTATATCATTTGTCCAATCGGGAGAACTTTTAGCCATTTAAAAAATTTTTTTTTGGCCTCACCCTCTATCTCCTCTCTTTTTGACAGTTTGATGACATGATTGTTAAAAACTTTGTTATAATCTCACAGATCCCTCAGATCCTGTTCGTTTTTCTTAAAACGAACTCAGATTGAGTGATTTTTATTGTTCTAATTTCAAGTTTACTGATTGCTTCCTCTGCTCATTTTTCTCTGTACCCTCAAGATTGAGCCCATTCATTGAGTTAAAATTCATTTCTTCAATTATCATATTTTTCAGTGCTGAATTTTCATTTGCCTCTTTTATATGTCTTCTATTTATTTACTAAATTTTTAATTTTTTTTGTTTCAAACTTGTTCCTGATTGCTTTTTGAGTTTGTGATGATTGCTTTTCAGTGTCTATCAGATAATTCTAATATTTGCTATTTTGTTATTGACTTTGGTTGATTGTTATTGGCATTATTTGAATTGAAATTTTTCCTGATACTTGGTAAGAGGGTTTTTTTATGGAGACCTGCACATTTTGGGTATTATATTATAAGAATTTAGGTTCTATTTAAACATAATTTCGATGGTCCCTTTTGCTATCACTCCAGCAGGGGAAAGGGATGCTGCCTTAGTCTTATTACATTTGGGTGTTGGTGGAAGTCCAGTTTTTTACTTGGTCTCTCTTGATACAATCTCATTACTGTTTGTTGGAGACAGGAGTTACAGCTCCCTAGGTCTCCACTGATGCTACCTGGCTGGGAAGAATAAGAGCGTCTCATTTTTACTCGCAGTATGGTGTCCACTGACATCATGGGGAGAGGGTTGGGTGGCCCCATTGCTGCTGGGCAGTGGTGAGAATTTGACTCTTTAGATAGCCTCTGGCACTACTCCAGTGGGGAGAGTAAGGAGTGCCTATTACTGCCAGATGGGGATGAGTGGGAATCCTAGACCTTCCTTCTTAGCTTTCTCTGTCACCAACCTGGCAGGGAGTTGGGGGTATCTCATTACCTTAGGACACCTCAGCCTGGCTAGGGTGAAGATGTAGGTTTTCACCCAACTTTTGCTGACCACATAAGATCCAACAGACATCAAATCCCTGTGCTATTTGACTGAAGAAGAGCAGTTCTTGTCTAAACATTTTCTGTCTTGCTGGCCAGCTCTTTCCTGTTATTTGGGTAGAAAAAGCAGATTTTTGTTGGGATTTTTTTGTTGTGTTTTGTCCATGTGTTTTGGTGTTTCTGGACTGCGACTTTTAAAGCTACAAGTCTGGAATATTTAAGGTAAAAGAAAATCCAGATCACTTGCTACTCTGTCATTCCTTGGGTTCTCACATCCCTAGATGGTCTACTTTATTTCTCTCCACCTTTCAGAATCTTATTTTCATTTGGGATATAATATTAAGGGATTTTAGTTGTACCCTTGTCCCTCAATTTCCTTGGAGAATTGATTCCAGGAATCCCTGTGGATACCAAATCTAGATGTTGACATGTCTTATATAAAATGGTACAGTATTTTACGGTATTGCATGTACAGTATTTACATATAACCTGTGCACACCCACCTATATATTTTAAACTACCTCTAGATTGCTTATAACACCTGATACAATGTAAGCATTATGTAAATAGTTGTTAAATTATATTGTTTAGTGAATAACAACAATTTACACATTTTTAGTACAGATAATTTTTTAAATACAATTTTTCTGCTGAATATTTTCAAGCTGTACTTGGTTACGAAACCCACAGATAACAAGGGCTGAGTGTAGTCAGCTGGAATAATAAAGAAGACTACATCTACCCCATTGTCCTGGAACTTATTGTAGCATTTTATATCATATCTTCTTCTTGCTTAGTGTCTTTTTTTTTTCTCCTTTATTTCCAGGGCTGAGGACCAAACTCGGGGCCTTGTGCATGCTAGGCAAGTGCTCTGCCACTGAGCTAAATCCCCAGCCCCTTGCTTAGTGTCTTGACTAGTATTTTGTATAGCATTAGATAATAACAGGGATAGCATTTATCCTTCTCTCATTCTCTGGGAATGCCTCTAACATACCCCCACAAGGTCTTGGGCATTAGTGTGAGATATTAAATCCAGTTAGTGTAGTTAAATTCAGTCAAAAAACATATTGAATAGTTACCATGTGTAAGTTACTGCTCTAAAGCTGGGAGCATCGCTAGCAGGAAGTGATGTCATAATTGTTTTCTACTACATTAGAAGTTATCTTATTTAACTGCAAGGCTCACTTCTATATTAATACTGCATTTTCCTTTCTTTTATATAGTCATGTGTCCTCTCTGGACTGCTGGGAGAGCAGAGTGGGAAGAATGAATAATGGGGTTTGAAATTAGACACGAGAAAGATGGGGTATATTATCACCTAGCAAGGTCCATAAATAGGCCATGAAGCAGGGTCTCAGGGCTCAGAAACGACCAGAACCCTTCAAACCTGTGTTCTTTTCTGCTCTCCATGTCCCCTGCCACTCCTTCTCCTGCGGAGTCAGCTTAATTCTTTTACCTGCCTTAGAGGTTGTGTTAGGCATGTCCCAGGTTCCAGGTTTACATCCTGTTATTCAAGCAGAGAGTCCAGGTGGCAGTAATTCCTCCTCAGTATTGTGGTTCATAATAAGATGTATTCTTGGATAGAATTAGTATTCTTCTTCTTGTTCTGCAAATAACTCCTAAAACCCATGTAAACTCCTGAGTGATGAATGTCTTTTGTATGCTAATATGATGACAGGTGGCCTCTAGATAGCTTCAGGATGGGTACTAGTCATGGAAAGACCAAGGCATGATGAGTAGGATGGGGCTTTTCACCCCTTCCCAGCCAGCTAGGCTTAGAGAAACTTATACACAAATGACTGTAGGAGTTCATCTTTCTATTGGGGTGGCAATGCCCCCAAAGCTGGAGTGGGTGTTTTCTTTATCCTACAGGACTATCTAGTAATTACAGAAAACTGCAGACACTACATAAGAGATCATTTTATACACTCAGCAATATAACTGCACAGAATAAACTGCCCCTTACATTGTACCTCCAAATTAGAGCATGCGTGAATTGCCCTGGGAATGTTTGCCCTGGGTTGCGCTCTTTTCTGGCTGCACAGTGCTGTCTTATTGCTAGTGGATCCTCTGCCTTGCCTTGGGTCATGCTATGGCTCATAGCAGACTCTTTGTCTCTAATTTATATGCACCTTCACCTCTGCCTGGGCTTATAGATAAATCCCATACAGAAATTGTTTTGAATATAAATACTATCAAGAGAGAGGAGCATATTTCCTAGCCAGCAACATTAAGCCATGAATTCTGCTCTTCCAGGGTGAATCTAATCTATCCTCCTCTAATTCTTTTTCTTTACTGACCCTTGATCTTTTTCTTATATTGATGGAGTGAAGAAATGTTTGGTGGGGATGGGACTGTTAGATGCTTGCCTCTGCCTCATCCCCAATTTTCATATACAAACATATACTTAATTCCTAAAGCTGCAATTTGTCATTTTTTATCCTTTTTTTTTTCAGGGAGCATGGCTTGGTGCTTCTTTCTTTTTTGTTTAAAACTGCATATTCCACTGTTACAATCAAAAGCCTTTTCTCTAGGCCATGCTTATAGCATTTAGATGTTCTAAGCAACTTCCTTCCCCTATTCCTCTCTGGGTGCTTGGATCTAACTTCACCCCGACAGAATTACATTAAGTTCAACTTCAAGGGCTCAGAGACAAACAGAAAGGCTCACCCTGCAGGTTGGACAGCCTGCAGAATCTAGGACAGCCTAGAAACCAAGGATGTCATATGTGGTCCAAGGAATTCCCCACCCATGTCAGTGGGAGTGGCCCATTCAGCTAGACAATTTCTTGATGCAATATCCCCCAGTCTCTCAAGAAGTAAATGTCAGTTAAGATTTCCAGGAGACCCAGCCAACTGATGTATCAAAACCATTAGGAAAAACATAGCAAATGCTATGAATGAACAGCTTGACCCAGCTGGCAGAATCCACAAGCCCAGATGCCATACATTTACATCTCTTTGAGTCCAAAACACCACCAGTTTTAGGAAGGCTTATACCTTTAATAATGAAAGAAAGCACCTGGAAGTTTCTTTTGCCATCTTGATCACAGAAACATGAAAAAGTGGAGGAAACGTGTCTTCAGAGTGAGGAATTACATTAATATCTTACTGGAACCAAAAAATTAGATCACAAAAGTAGGTTCAGCTGGAGCCATTGATATAAAAAAGAGAAGAAGCTGAGTATTGTAGAATAACAATCCTTTAGCAGCCTTGGTTATTCCGTTACAATTTGAATGCAAATAACTAAAACTCTGCCTTCATTACAATGCCATTGCTAAATTTCCAATTTTGCATTCTATAGGGAGTAAGCACTCCTATGAAGATAAATACTCTTAAGGATTTAAACCTCCAGGGGGAAAAAGTAACCTAATTAATATATTAAAAAATACCCCCTGCTCAGAGAGGACAATCAATAAAAAAAATTCCTAAACTGATGAGTGAGTCTATTAAGCTGTAATTATATAAAACACCTCAATGCCATTAGATGAAGTTTCCTTATTCTGTTTTGACATTACTTCTGTAGTGGTCTGAGTTGCTGATAAAGGATGCCCTTGTTCCCTTCCTGATTTTGGATCTAACCAAGGAGAGAATGAGAATCGGATGGATAGAGGCAGAGTGTCTTCATCATCCATGCCAGATATCAAGGCCAGGTGACTTCTCTGACTCCCTGCAGCCAGTTTAGACCATGGGGCTCTTATGTGAAGGCAAGTTTGAGTTTCTAAAGTAGACTCAACCAGGATTCCTGCTGTGAATTACCCCCAAAGGAAGAGGGTGTTTCTTACTCAGAAATGTTAACAGATTACTTGCAACCAGTTAAAAAATATGGACCAACTCAGAGCCGAGGCCAGTAGGTTAAGGGCCTGGAGTAATTTAAAGCGGAAACTTGCTCTTGGGAACCAAAAACTTAGATCACCCATTTTCTAAAGGACGTATTTATCCACTTAATATTATCTCCAGCTCCAAAGTGGGCCCCAATAACCCTCACCTCCCAGTAGTCAGACCCTTGTGAAATCTCCCAACTGCACAGGATCAGTCTGTATGACTAATAACACGTGGAAGAAATGATGATGTCTTACATTCAATGTGGGATCCATCTTGGGGGCTCCCTCTTACTTCTTCCTTGCTCATGCCAAGGGCAACTGGTTGCCATGTTGGTGGAAGTGCTGAGAAGAGGACTATTCAGAGAGGAATGGAAGCCTCCAGCCAATAGTCAGTGAGAAACAGGCCTAACAACAGCAGGTGAGTGAGCTTAGAAATGGATTCTCTATCCGCAGTAAAGCCTTCGCCTGGCCGAAGCCCGAGGTGACAGCTTGATTACAACCTCAGGAGAAACTGAGCTAGAACTACCCAGATAAAGGGTTCCAACATTGCCAGTCCTCAGAAGCAGGATGAGATAAGATGTCTGTGTTGTTTTAAGATCCTAAATTTTAGAGTAACTTGTTATGCAGAAGTGATTAATGTTTATTTATCAGTTTTTACCATGTGCCACAGACTATGGGAGGCCCCATCCTCTAGATGTGCTATGCAGGAGGGAAATGGCAGCGTGCCTAGGCTCATCCCAGAGTTGCCTATGACAGCTCTATGAAGCCAATGGCCTGGTTCTGGATTTCTAGTAGAGGGAACTATGACTCAGAGAGATTAAACATCTGTTCAAGGGTTCACGTTGGCCGTGATGCCACACTCACTAATAAAAGTTAAGTTTGGTTACCTCCAACATGCTGAGAATGTCATTAGTTTCTGCATATGCAAGACAGAAAGCAACACTTACGCGGGTATTGCACTGGGAACACGGAAGTAGTGGAGTTTTATTGCTGCAGGATCCAGGGTGACAGCCCACCACCTGTGCTGTCATCTGCATCTTGAGATGTCTTCTGGGAACAGTTGTCTCACTGTTGCCTTTGTGGGTCATGTGTCCCCTGAAGAGCCTAGGGTAACATGAGGTTTTGACTGAGGCATGGGTAGCTCTGGTTTAAAGCAGCGCCCCCCCTCCACCATTTAAAGGTAGCCTTGGCAACTGAAAGGGGTCCAACCACTAGCTGTCTAAGGAGATTGGCATATAGAATGAGTAGTTCTGGTTTCACGTCATTTAACTTTGATCACATTTTGTCATGCTCATTTTTTTAAGAGAGATGGACAGGAGTTGGGGATTTAGCTCAGTGACAGAGCGCTTGCCTAGCACACTCACAGCCCCAAGTTCGGTCCTTAGCCCTGAAAAAAAGAGAGAGAGAGAGAGAGAGGGACAGTGAGTGAGAGAGAGAGAAAGAGAGAAAGAATTTTTATTTAGTTTCTCACGTGGCTTTCATTACTCCAAGACCTCGGTGTGTATGCGGGGCTGGGGTTTGAACTCTCGTACTCACTCATGCTGGGCAAGCGCCGTAACTGCCGAGCATCACTCCAGCCCCATGTCATGCTCATTTCTTACTGTGAAGGTTGCTTTATTTGCTACTGATTTTTAATGAACAGCAAAATAAAAACCATACATTTTAACATATAAAATTTTAAGTACCATCAAATGGATGGAGCTTTTTTGGGGCGTATCATAGTGAACACTATATATATCTATATCTATATCTATATCTATATCTATATCTATATCTATATCTATATGTATACACATACACACACATATATATGTATATATTAGCATAATTGAGTGACACTATGTATCCTTAATTAATTGACTCTTCAGCTTGATACCACAGAACAGTAATCTACCCTCAGCTACCAAAATAACAAATCTTGTCTTTACCAAACTACAGAAAGTACTGTAAATTAAGAAAGATTCTTTTCTAGCTATTGAATAATAATTACATTTTTAATTAGCTGAATATGGACTTACAATTGAGGGGGAATCATTATCAAACAATCAAGAACAAATGTATATTCATGTAGTTAGCCAAGGCTGATGCCATTCCATGGTTTACCCCCTTGGGTTCCCCATGGTTCTATATTTCCCCCCAGTCGAACCCCTGTGTTAAATGGACTTCTCATGGAGGTCAGAGATCTCCTTCTAGTTGATTCCCCCATATACCCTCCCTAGATATCCTTACTAATCCCTCCCGCTTCCCCTTCCCCTACATCTCCAGGCATTAGACAAGTTTCCCCCATACAGGTAAAAATTCATACATGTTGAGGTTATTATTACCTTAGCCATCTAACATACTGTTTCCGGTTGTATTCTTGCTTCCACAAATGAGAGAAAACATTTGGCCCTTGAGTCTCTGAGATTGGAATACTTAGCATAATTTTTGCCATCATTCATTTGGCTTCAAAAACCATAATATCATTTTCTCTAATGGCCGAGTAGTATTCCATTGTATATATGTACCAAAGTTTTTGAATCCACTGGTGGAGTGAGGGGCATCTGGGTTGGTTCCATGGTCTAGCTATAGTAAATTGAGCTGCCATAAACATAGATGAAGCTGTATCTCTATAATATGCTGATTCTAACTCTGTTGGGAAAATACCCAGAAGTAGGAAAGCTGGGTCAAAAGATGGTTCCAGCTCTAATTTTTTGAGGAGTCTCCACACTGCTTTCCATAGTGGCTGAACCAGTTTGCAATCCCACCAGCAATGTGACAGTGTTCCTCTTTTAATAAATACATTTAAGAAAATTTTAAGGTCAAAAGAATTTAAATCTTAAGTCAGACAGTTACATCAGGTTTGATTATCCATATTTTTGCTATGAATATATTTATTTATGAATAAATAGGTTATATCAATTAACAGTATAACAGCTGGAACAATAAAAGTGAAAATTAATGTTTTTGCATATGATTTTTTTGGTCTCAGTTGGAGTGTTTGTGTTTCTTGGATTTAGATTTCAGATTGGACTTTTTTGGGTTATGGTGGAGGATGAAAATGCTACTGATAAATAGTACTATAAGGGGGAAAGAAGAACAAGGACAGTCCTGAGAGCTCATATAAGTAGTGCTATGAACTAGAGTGTTGGGGACATGATCGTCCATGCCCCCCATAACAGTTGCCTTTGATTAACCTTTAACAAGTTTTGTGGCCCATACCTGTTTTCAGAAGTCCAGATGCGTCCCTTCCTAAGTTGATTAAATCATGCTAATGGGAAACCCCTCGTTTTAACACAATAGATATTCTGGTGAGAGCTGAGGGGTTAGAGTTGCCTTGTGAGCACTCTCCCCAGCTACCCCTGCATCCAAATTGCTTCTTGATTTCCATACAGAAGTCCAAGCGTCTATTTAGAGCTGTGCATGGCACTTGAGTATATTCCTATCAAATCCAGCAGAAGCTAATAACCATATCTACAAAGAAGGATCAAAACTACTCCTATTTCCCCAATTCCATTCCACACCTGAACAGCAATTCTTGTTTCCTTTTGTTCTACTTGGTGAGAACTGATCTCATAGTGCTCTTATTATTTTTTTAAATGCAATTCAGAAATGGATAACTTATTCTGCTCAGAATTTTGTAAGGAAAATTCAAGTCTATGAAGACAATGCTCCTTCAATTTAATGGCCTGAGGTTTTTCTGCAGAAAATATTCAGGATACATGACTTGGGAGAAATTTTAAGAAATCAAAAAATTTTTTTGGACATTTGTGTCAGATTAAGGCTACCTAAATCTTCGCTAAGTTGAAATACAGTATTCACCCCTTATCTGCAAAGGATGCTTTCATTCCAAAACTCCCAGTAGATGCCTGAAGCTATGGATAGTACTGAATTCTTAAATATACCATTTTTTACTATGTGTACATACCTATAATATAGTTTAATTGATAGATTAGCCACAGTAAGAAACTAACAACAACAATAATAAAAATTATAATAATACAATGAAGTTTCCAGAATCTCTACTCATGCTATTTGTAGTTATTATTAAGTAAAATAAAGGTTATTTGGATACAAGCACTATGGTACCACTACAGTGCTATCCAAGATGGTTCCTTGGTGACTAATGAATGGGTAGCTTATGCAGTATGGATACACTGGATAAAGGGATGGTTCATGACCCAGACAAGATGAAACAAAACAATGAAAGACAAGACAAAGCAAAACACTGCTCAGAACGGTGTGCCATTTAAAACTCCTGAGTTGCTTATTTCTGGAATTTTTCATGGAATATTTTTGGACTAGTTGACTAGAGGTAACTGAATCCTTGGAAAGTAAAATTATGGTTAAGGGAAGGCTACTATTATGAATTTTGTTGTTCAAATTCCCTATCCTTTATGAATCATTAGTTCATTTTTTTAAAGAGAGAGGGAGAGAAAGAATCAATTTTATTTATTTTTTTACCTGGCATTCATTTCTCTCTCTAACATTTAGTTGTGTACGTGGTGCTGGGGTTGAAACCTGGGTCCTTGCACATGCTAGGCAAGTGCTTTAACTGCTGAGCCACCACTCCAGCCCAGTTCATTCTTTTTTTTTAATACCTTTATTTTGTTTCTTTTCTTTTTTCATTTTCTTTCTTTTTTTTTTTTCAGTGCTGAAAATCGAGCTCTTTGTGTCACACATGCTAGGCAAGTGCTCTCTACTGAGCTACAACCCCAGCCCCTGAATTCTTAGTTCATTCTAACACACAATAGTCTGTGACCCATAGCAATAATGGTGTTTTCATTCTTTCATTTAAAAATACTTCTTGAAGGGATGATAGGAAGGGAGGAGAAGGGGAAATGTTGGAACTAAGATAAACCAAGGTACATTCCAAGCAGTTAAAAATGTTACTGTATATACTATAAGCCATATATATAAAAAATGTTCTTCATAGGTATAAGAATTATGTCACTGTATTTGGGGTTTTTAGGAATAATATAGGACCCAGAAGAAAGGTTACTGATCAGGGGACAGGAGGAGGGAGGTAGAGGGATGTTGGGGAGTGGATATTGAACAAGTTGTATTGCTGAATTGTGCGCACCAGGAATATGTGACAACTAATCCCAACATTATGTAAAACTCTAATGCACTAATAAAAATAAATTTAAAAAATACTTGTTGAATACTTTTTGTGAGCCATAGTTTATGCTAGAAAATTATATTCTGCAGTTTTTATAAAGAGTGATCTAGGGAAAAGAAGATTTACCATGCAGGAGCTTTGTAATACTTGTGAACAGACCATAAGAGCATGGAGCCTTGGGTTCCTTGAAGAGCAGTGCCTAAGCTGAACCTTGAAGTTGGGGTACAGTGGAGATCACACACACCCAGACAGGAAGGGGAGAATGCCGTGTGGGTTGCACTGTATCTCAGAATGGCCCTTCCAATGAGGCTGGAGGGGTGGGCAAAACCAGATCAGAAAATATTTGAGTATCAAGCTAAAGAGTTGCCACGGGATTCTGACAGCCATGGGGAGTCACTGAAGATGTTTAAGGAATATAATGAAATGGTCTGTTTGGCATCTCAGGAACATCGCTCTGTGGGTCTTTCATTATTGGCAGCACAATGGATGTCATACACTGGCAAACGTTCCCCCTGAAAACCACTAGAAATGCCAGATGAAAAATATTTTTTTACATAAATCATTAAATGAAATCAATGAGGTGGCAAGAAAGTAGGAAGCACTGAAACAAAAACATTGAGTGAAGTCAGGAATTCAGAATGTAGCTGGGATTACAGGCATGGGTCATCAGACATGACGACCCAGACATGGCTTAACTAGCTTATTTTAAAACTTGCACCCAACAGCTGCAGAATAAATATTCTTTTCAAGCACGTTTAATACATTTCAAAAATTGGTCATTTTGGAACCAAAAGTTTTGACTGCATATAGAGGTTTTTCTGCACATGATACAATTAAGTTTGAAATCAAGTGGAAAATAACCAGTTTTAGAAATTTAATTATTCACATATTACTATCCTTTCTATAATGTGTGTAAGATCTATAGCAATATCTGACATCCACTTGTTCATAGTACTTATTTATGCATTTCCTTTTTTTCTTTTCTTTTTCTTTTTTTTTTTTTTTGTACCATTGATTGAACCCAGGGAGTGCATAACCACTGAGTCACATCCCCAGCCCTATTTTTTATTTTTTGTAACAGTTATAGATGTCTCTTTCTCTCCCTCTCTCTCTCTCTCTCTGTGTGTGCACATTTTCCAGAATTAAATGATTGGATAAGTATTATTATGCTTCTCGGGTGATTAAAGAATAAGATACATTGTTTATTTCCTCCTAGATCCTTCCCCGTCAACCCTCTCTTTCCCTTCCCTCCCACCTCCCCCCAACAATGTATCTATGGTTCCCCTAGATTATATGTTGCTTCAACATTGGTGAGTCTAGTACATGGGCTTGATTATATTTCACTAAAGACTGGGTTTAGCTCTAGCCTCCACAAATGAGGGAAAACGACCCTTGAGTCTCTGGATTTGGCTAATTTTGCTCAGCATAATTTCTTCCGTTGCCATCCATTTACCTTCAAAGGCCATACTATTGCTTCTAATAGCTGGGTAGAACTCCATAGTATGTGTATGTGTATCACAACTTTTGGATTCACTCGTCCAATGAGGGTCATCTGGGTTGTTTCCATAATTTAGCTATTGCAAATTGAGCTGCTATGAACATAGATTTTGCTGTGTCACTGTAATGTGCTGACTTTAGTTTTTCTGAGAAATACCCAGAAGAGGGCTAACTGGGTCTTAGGGTGGATCCATCCACCATCGGTTACTGTTTATATTCTTCTTCTTTGCCAATCTGACTGGAGTAAGGTGACATCTTACTGTAGTTTTGACTCGCATTTCTCTGATTACTAATGATTTAGAACACTTTCTCATGTGTTCATTGGCTTGTTCAATTTCCTATGTTGAGAAGTTTCTGTTTAGCTCTCTGGCCCATTGAATTGTTTGTGTTTTTGATATTAAGCTTTTTGAGTTCTTTGTGAATTTTGGATATTAGTCCCTTGTTGGAGGAATCACAGGCATGATTATCTCCCATTCTGTGGGTTCTCTCTTGACAGTTTTGACCAATTCCTTGGCTGAGCAAAAGCTTTTTAGTTTAAGGGCATCCCACTCATTGATTCTTGATTTTAATTCTTTCACTTTAGGAGTAGTCGTTGTCTACTCCCATGTGCTAGAGTGTTGCTCCTAATTTTTTTCTAGTAGTTGTATGGCAGCTGGTTTAATTCCTAGATCCTTGATCCATATCAATTTGGTTTTTTTTTTTTTTAAAGAGAGAGGGACAGTGAGAGAGACAGAGAAAGAGAGAAACAACTTTATTTAGTTTTTCACATGGCCTTCATTGCTCCAACACTTAGTTGTGTACGTGGTGCTGGGGTTTGAACCCGGGTCCTCGTGCATGCCAGGCAAGCGCCGAAACCGCTGAGCCACCGCTCCAGCCCCTCAATTTGGTTTTTGTGCAAGGTGTGAAATAAGGATCTAATTTCAGCTTTCTACAAATGGCTGTCAAGTTTGTCCAGCAGCATCCATTTGTTGAATAGGCTGTCTCACCTCCATGTTGTATTTTGACTTTCTTTGTCAAATATCAAATGTTTAAAGATTTGTGAGTTTGTCTCAGAGTCTTTTATTCTATTCCATTGTTTTTCTTTTTCTTTTTTTTAATGAGAGAGGGACAATGAGAGAGAGAAAAGAGAGAAACAATTTTCATTTGGTTTTTCATGTGGCCTTTGTTGCACCGAGACTTCGTTGTGTACGTGGTGCTGGGGTTTGAACTTGTGAACCCGCGCATGCTGAGCAAGCGCTGTAACTGCTGAGCCACTTCTCCAGCCCCTATTCCATTGGTCTTAATGCCTATTTTAATACCAATACCATGCTGTTTTGTTACCACAGCTCTATATTATAATTTTAGATCTGGTATTGTGAAACCTCCGTTTTATCTTGCTTAGTGATGTTTTGGCTATTCTGGTTTTCTCATTGTTCCAAATGAATTTGAGAATCGCTTTTTCAAATCTGTAAAGAATGACATTGGTATCTTGATGGGGATAGCACTGAATCTGTACAGTGCTTTTGGCAGAATGGTCATTTTAATTATATTAATTCTGCCTAACCAAGAACATGGAACGAATGGGTTGCCATCTTTTCCAATCTTCTTCAGTTTCTTTCTTCAATGTTTGATAATTTTCATTGTAGAGGTCTTTTACTTCCGTCATTAGATCAATTCCCAAGTTTTTTTTTTTTTTTAAAGAAAAAGAGCCAGTGAGGGAGAGAGAGAGAAAGAATCAATTTCATTTAGTTTTTCATGGACTCTTGTTGCTCAGACACTTTACTGTGTACGTGGTGCTGGGGCTTGAACCCACGTACTCGTGTGTATAAGGCAAGTGCCCTAACCACTGAGCCACCACTCCACCCCCAATTCCCAAGTATTTTATTCTTTTTGAGGATATTGTGAATGGGACTGATTTCCTGATTTCTTCTTCTGCCTTATTATTGTTAGTGTATAGGAAAGCTATTGATTTATGGGTGTTGATCTCATAGCCTGCCACTTTGCTAAATATGTTTATAAGCTCAAGCAGTTTTCTGGTGGAGTTTTTCGGGTCTTCCAGATATAGGATTATGTTGTCACCAAAAAGGGATAATTTAACTTCTTCTCTTCCTATTCTTATCCCTTTCATTTCCTTCTCTTGCCTGATTGCTCCGACTAGGGTCTTGTGGACTATATTGAATTAAAGTGGTGCGAGTGGGTAACCTTGTCTTGTTCCAGAGTGTAGTGGGAATGAAGCCTACTTGATGAATTATTTTCTTGATGTGTTTTTGAATGTGGTTTTCTAGAACTTTATTAAGGATTTTTGCATCAGTGTTCATCAGGGATATCAGTCAGTAGTTTTTCTTTTCATGATGTGTCTTTATTGGGTTTTGCTTCATTTTAAGTGTTTGGGTGACTTACTTCCTTTTCAAATTCCTGGAATAGCTTAATAGGTAGAGGTGTTAGCTCCTCCTCATAGGTGTGGTAAAACTCAGCAGGGAATCCACCAGGTCTTGGGCTTTTCTTCTTTGGAAGGCTTTGAATTGCTATATTGATTTCAGTGCCTGTTATTGGTCTGTTTAGGCTTTCAATACTATCCTGCTTCAATTTTGGAATATTGTATGTGTCTAGAAATTTGTCCATGTCTTCCAGATTATCTGATTTAGAGGAGTCTAGTTTTTCAAAATAGATTCTGGCAATCTGTTGGATTTCTGTGGGGCCAGTGGTGATCACTCTGTTTTCATTGGTGATTTTGTTGATTTGCTTCAATTCCCTTCTTTAACTGAGATTGGATAGGGGTTGGTCAATTTTATCTAATTTTTCAAAGATCTACTTCTTTGTTTCATTGTTTCTTGTTATTATTATTATTATTTTTATTTCATTGATTTCAGCTCTGATTTTCATTATTTCCTGCTTTCTGCTGGCTTTGGGATTAGATCGTTCTTCTTTTGTAGGGATTTGAGGTGGAGCATAAGCTTATTTATTTAAGATTGCTCCTGATTTTTAGTGTAGGTATTCAGTGCTATAAATTTTCCCCTTAAAAATGCTTTCATGCTGTCCCAGAGGTTTCTATATGTTGTATCTTGATTCTCATTCACTTCCAAGAATTTCTTGATTTCTATTCTCATGTCTTCTTGGATCCATTCTTCAATTAATAGGGTATTATTCAATCTCTTGTATATGTGGGTTTTCTGTTATAATTTTTGATAATTGCTAGAATCATGCTGTCACAGTCTGATAGTATACATATGATAATGCCTACATTTTTTCATTTGCTGAGATTTCCTTTGTAAACTAGAATGGAAAAGGAGAAGGATCCGTGCACTGCTGAGAAGAAGGTAAACTCTCCTAATTTGGGGTGGCATATTCTATAGATGTCTGTTAAGTCCACTTGATTTATGGAGTTGTTTAGGCTGGAGATTTCTCTCTTTTTTCTTTGATCTCTCTATTGGTGATTGAGGAGCATTAATGTCTCCCAGTATTATCATGTTGGGGACCATAAGTAGTTTTATGTCATGGAGAATTTTTTCCACATACTTGGGAGCATTGGTGCTGGAGCATAGATATTTACTATGGTTATATTTTTCTGATGTATTATTCCCTTTACTATCCATAGTGGCCTTCTTTGTCTTGTCTGATTAAATTTTGACTGAAATCTATTTTGTTGGATATAAGTATTGCAACACCAGCTTGTTTTCTTGGGCCGTAAGTCTGGTAGCTTTTCTTCCATCCTTTTACCCTCCATCTGTGGATGTCTTTGGCTATAAGATGCATTTCCTCTAAGCAGCATATTGTTGGATTATGTTTTTTGATCCAATCTGCTAATCTGCATCTTTTTATTGGTGTGAGACCATTCATACTCAGTGTTAGGATAGTTATGTGGTTGTGGTTCATAGTCATCATATTTTATTAGTAAGTTCTGTGCTGTCTTGGTTGTCTTTTGATAGTGTATATTTTTATTGAATTTCCTCTGTGGTCTTTGAGGATTGTTTGAGTGTTCTTCTATCTGGAGTTTATCTTTGAGAATTCTGTGTAATGCTGATTTTCTGTTCATGAATGCTAGAAGTTTGATCTTATTGTGAAATGTTCTTATTTCCCCTTCGAATTCTGAGTTTTGCTGGGTATAGTATTCTTGGCTTCAGGTTGTGGCCATTCAGAGATTGAAATATCTTCTTCCAGTATATTCTTGCTTCTAGGGTCTGAGTTGAAAAGTCAGAGGTGATCCTTCCTCTGAGTGTGATTTGGCATTTCTCGCTTTCAGCTTTTAATATTCTTTTGATTTCCTTGTTATACATTTTGAATATGATGTGTTTCGGTGAGCTTCTCTTTTGATTAGGCCTGTTGGGTGTTCTATATGCTTCCTGGATAAGATTATCTGATTATATATATATTATTTTTTAAGAGAGAGGGACAGAGAGAAAGAGAGAAGCAGTTTTTATTTAGTTTTCCATGTGACTTTCATTCCTCTGACACTTTGTTGTGTACGTGGTGCTGGGGTTTGAACTTGCGTACTCATGCACTATAACTGCCCAGCCACTGCTCCAGTCCCTGATTCTATTTTAATATGGGAATTTTTTTCTTTATCTATTTCATTGAATTTCATGCCATTCATTTGCATTTTGATTTTTTTCTTGTATCCCAATTACTCTTAAATTATTTCTTCTGATTTCATCCCAGACATTTTGAAAATGCTGCTCATGCTCTGTGAGTTTTCTTTTTTCTCTCTTTTTTGTCACCTGTGTGCTCAAGCTTACTCAGCCTATTCTCATTGTCAGAAGTTCTTTCTTCAAGAGCTGAAGTTCTGTTGTCTATATAAGTTAGTCTATTTTTAAATTCTTCCATCGTTCCTCTGATGTGATTGACTGAACATTTTGGCTCTATTACTTCCTTTTTCAGTATGTCTATTTCTGTGATAATAGAGTTTTTCATCTCTTAAGTTTTCTCACTTAGACTGTTCATTAAATCTTCTTTTATTTCATTGTTCCTTTTAGTAATCAGATCATTGATAATTTTTTCTAGGTTTTCATCCCATTCCCTGTTCATGGGCTTCTTGGTAGGGGAGTTGTGGGTTTGAGGTGAACCTTTTCTAGTTTGATTCTTCATTTTTGAAGAGCTTCTTCTGTATCTCTGAATTGAGGTTCCCTGCAGGAAGTAAGGCAGGTCTCCAGGTGCTACTTCCTTGCAGGTCACAGGATTGGATCAGACAACACCCCTCTGATGATCACCTTCTTCCAGAAAGCTGCTTCTCCCTGGAGCCTCATTTTTCTGCACCTTTTGGATGTAGGGTCCAGGGGCAGATCTGGAAGTTGGGGGTTCATGGCAGCCTGCTGGATTGAAGTTTGGAGAGGAGGTGCATTGCTGGGTCCTAGGGTACTGGAGGCATGAGGCAGGCCTGAACAGGCCTCCCTGCATGCTGTGATGGGACCTGAGATCCTTGGTGGCAGACATGGGCTGAATATGTCTGGACCTGTTGGTATGCTCTCTGACTTGGTGGCATCAGGTGGGAGTCCTTGAGGATGTCCTGGATGCCTGCCAGGCCTGGGACCAGAGCCCTGGGCTGGCGTGTCAGCTGGGTGAGGTCTGCTCCAGATAGAGGGGACCAGAGACCTGGGCTGGAGCGTTGGCTGGCTGGGTGCTCCTGGGCTCCTGCCAGGCCCACGGTCAGAGGACTAGGCAGGCACAATGGCTGAGTGGGGGCTGTTCTGGGCCTTATTTTTTATTTTGAGACAAGGTCTTGTGAAGTTGTTTAGGGCCTTGCTAAGTTACTGAGGCTGGCTGTGAACTTGTGATCCTCCTACCTCAGCCTCCCAAGCCACTGGGATTACAGGCATACACCGCTATGCCTGGCTGCATTTTCATTTTTCCTAGTGTATTTATCTATTTTATTAGTCTTTTCAAAGAACTTTGTGTTTATTGATTTTTTAAATTTTATACTGGTTCTATATTTCATTTCTACTCATTTTATTATTCATTTCCTTTAACTTTTCTTTGGTTTAATTTTTTCCTGACTTCTTGAGGTGGATGCTTAGTTTGCTGATTTGGTGCTCCCCCAACAATATGTGCATTTAAAGCAAAAATTTCTCTCTAAACATAATTTTAGGGATACTCCCCTACACTGATGTGTTGGGTCTTTTCATCAATCAAAATATTTTCAATTTTCACTGTAATGTCTTTTGTGGCCTGAGTTATTAAGAATTCTCTAGGTGTCTTATACATCAGAAAATATCATCTATGATTTCAGTCATTTGGTGTTTGTTCAAATTTGCCTTAAATATTTTCATTGATGGACTGGAGCATTGGCTCAGCGATTACAGTGCTTGCCTGGCATGCATGAGTACGTGAGTTTAAACCCCAGCACCATGTACACAACAAAGTCCCGGAGCAATGAAAGCCACATAAAAATTAAATAAAAAAATTGTTTCTCTCTTTCTATCTCTTTCTCACACTGTCCCTCTCTCTTTAAAAAAATATTTTTTTGTGATTGTGTGCAGTATTCTACATACTTGTTCAAGCCAAGTTCATTATTGTGTTCAAATCTATATGTTTTCTGGTTATTTTTTGTGTGTTTATTCTGTTACTGAGAAATCCACCATGGTTACCTATTTATCTATTTCCTTCTAGATTTCCTTTAAAGAGTGTTTGTATATTTCTGAGTCAACATTAATAGTTTCATACAAATTTAGGATGGATTTTTCTTCCCCATTAGTGGAATTATGTATCATGATTTCCCCCGCTATGTATACATGGTAATGCTTATGGCCTTAAATCCTTTTGTGATCTACTAATGTCATTATAGCCACACAGCTTTCTTTTAGTTAGTGTTTGCAGGATTTTATCTTTTTCCATTCTTTTACTTCTAACTTTTCTTTCTTTTTTAAAGAGAAAGAGGAACAGTGAGAGGGAGAGAGAATTGATTTTATTTAGTTTTTCATGTGGCTTTCATTGCTCCACCACTTCATTGTGTACTTGGTGCTAGGGTTTGAACCTGTGGACTCGCGTATGCAAGGTAAGCAACATAACTGCTAATTCATATTGCGTGTTGTCTTATGCCCTAGTTATTTTTTATTGTATTTTGGACATTGTGCATGCACTATTCTTCAAAGAAAGTTTTGAGGTCTAGAATCCTGTTAGTTTACTCCAAAGTGGATTTGTTTTGGTTTCTGCCAAACAGCGGGGGACATCAGCCATCCAGGACTACTTCTACAGTTTGGGGGCTTGAGATGATTTGTAACTGAGCTGCAGTCCCTGTCAAGCCTAACTCTGGCTCAAGCCTACACCCAGGATACAGACTTCGGTGGTGCCATGCCAATTGATGGGGGCTCATCATGAGTCTTCTTCCTACCTGGCAGCCAGGTAGGAAGAGAGAGACACCAGTCTCTCTCACTTCAAGAATGTCACAGTTGTAGCTTTGATCTCTTGGCTTCTCTGACTTCCCACCTCAGAACGGGCAAACGCCTCTAGGGGGGAAGTGGTCTCAAAAGCTGGTCTCTACTCCCAGGATGTTTATCTTTCCCCAGATCCCGGCCTGACCATTCTTCACTATCACAGTGGAACTCTTCGGTGCTTGTAATCAGATGTTAATTTTTTCCAGATTTCTAATTGTTCTTAGTGGTAGGGTTGGTATGACATTATGCAAAATAGAAGTACTTTTTCTTTTGCCTTTTTTTCTTCAAAACTGGCTTGTCTTGAAAAAAGAAAACCAAATCTCTACCTAATTCATATGCAATTATACATTACATTCCCCATAAAGTTTAAATTAATAAAAGTAAAACTTTAAAACTTTTATTAAAAAAATAGCAGCTCCAACCTTGACACCCTTAAGAGAGAAGTACCCAGAAGCGTATCTAAAGGAAATAATTGATAAACTGGACCAGAAGAGAATTGTAAAAGTTCTTAATAATAGTCATCAAAACCAAGGTTAAACTGCAAGCTCATTGGGGAAAAGATGTTTAAAAATCTCCATAAGAGATGAAATATTTATATCCGAATACATAGAGACATGAACAAATAATTCAGTAGGAAAAAAATGGCTAAAGATATAATGATCTGAGAAGGATGCTTAAGGAACCAGCAAACATATAAAAAGATGGTCAGTTTGTCAGTAATTGGAGAACTGAAAATTAAATTAGTGAAATGCTTCATGCCCATCATATTGCCAAAAATTTAAAAAAAAATCTTATAAGCTTTGGAAACAGAGTGAAGAAATAAGAAGTCACCCTATGAGTCAGAGTACAAATTAGAAGGGCTAATTGTGCTTTCGCTGGCAGGATCTGTTGAAAGTTGAATTTATGTACTCCTTTTGACATAATCATTCCAAACCTAGTTATATACCCTTCCGCTGTTCTTGAACGTGTACACAGGAGACTCGTAACAGGGTCTTCAGTGCAGCACAATAAGTGGTCATAAAAAATGGGAAGCAATCCTTGTGTCCATCAATAGGAAAATGGATTTTAACATTGCAATATGTTTATATACTGTATCAACACAAAACAATTAAAATCATTGAACTAAATCTACAAGCATCAATATGATAAACCTTGACAACGTGAGGATGAGGGGAAGAACGCTTTCAATGGTGCTGTGTACGGTGTGACAATGCGAACTTTGAAAAGGCAAATAGCACTGCAAATTCTTTAAAGATGCATGCTGCCGGGGCTGGAGTGGTGGCTCAGCAGTTTTGGTGCTTGCCTTGCGCGTGCAAGGGCACAGGTTCAAATCCCAGCACCACCTATACAAAAAAGTGACAGAGCAATGAAAGCCACATGAAAAACTAAATAAAACTGATTCCCTCTCTCTTTCTCTTTTTCACTGTCCCTCTCTCTCTTAAAAAAAAAAAAAGATGCATGCTGTCTTAGTTTGTGCTGCTATAACAGAATGTCCATGACTGGGTAATTTATATAGAACAGAAATTTGTTTTCTCACATTCTGGAGGCTGGGAAATCTCAGATCAAGGCACAGCAGGTGGTCTGGAAAAGGCTACACCCTCTGGAGGGGAGGGGTACTACATGTTCACATGGCAGAAGATAGAAGGGCAAGAGAGCCCATTGCTGCATGAAGCCTCTTCTATAATGACATTAGACCCAGTAAAGAGAGAGGAAGCCCTCAGGGGCCAATCACCTCTTAAAGACCCCACTGAACGCTATCACACAGGCAACACCCACATTTCGGAGGGGACACATTCAAACCATAGTGCATACAAAGAGTGTAAAGATACAACAGCAAGAACAGAAAGGATACACAACAGGTTCCGGATATCTCTGGGCGTGGGGGGAGATGGGATGGGACAAAGGCAGGAAGTAGGAACTTCACCTTTAGGGGTAATGTTTTATTTCTTATGCAACAAAAACAAAAGACAAGGAACCTGAAAGAAATATGGAACTAATGTTAAGATTTTTGAGTTAAAAAAATTAATGAGGGGCTGGAGATGTGGCTCAGCAGTTAAGGCACATGCCTGGCATGCCCAAGGACATGAGTTCGAACTCCAGCACCACATACACAACCAAGTGTTGGAGCAACAAAAGTCACATGAAAAACTAAAAAAATTAACGAAATGATATTTAACAGTTCTTAGGACATAAAACCATTGAAACACATTGAAACAAAACAAAAACAAAAAACAAAAAAAGGAAGATGAGACTAAGAGAGGAAAAGAGAAGAAGGGATCAAACTGAACGGCTGGCCATAGGTGTCATAAGCACCTGCAGGACTCAAGATGGTGACAATGACATTTCACATAGAAGATATTATTTTAAGGATTAGTTCCAGGGTGAGTGAGGAGTGATGTCTTGACATGTGTGGGATACCCTGAAGGAAATTGAGGATAGAGGTGAATGACCTGGAGCCTTACTGATGGTTCTCTGGGACTAAAGGAGGGTCACCCTTGTTGAACATCTTTATTTGTAATTGGATGTGGATAGAACGTGGAAAATTTGGGGCTTGGAAAGAACACCAAGTCCTACACAAGAATGAGATTTCAGGCTGGTTTAAGTGGGCTGTAGAGAAAACCAAGAATGGGCAAGAGGGGGTCTTCTGAACTCTTCTGAGTAAGCACTGAATGATACTGACTCACAGAATACAGGTCCTGCTGTCCCTAGGTGTCCTGGACCACTGTGCCCTGGAGGACCAAGCTGAGAGCATTAATTGGGAGGAGTCTTGTGTTTGGCAGATACCCAGTGTATTAGTCAGCTTTTTGTCAATGTAACAAAATACCATGCACAAACTACTTATGAAGTAGAGGTTTACTTAGCTCACAGGTCTGGAGGTCCACAATCCAAAGATCCAAAGAGTGCAGCCTCTGTGGTAAGGGCCACCGCTTAGCCTCGTGGCACAGATGGCTCTGGCAGGAGTGCCTGCCCAAGAAAGGAAGTGATTGCACCTTGAACCTGGAGCAGAGAGAAGACAAGAGGGACTGGCTTGCTCCTTTTATAATAACCTTCTTTCAAGAACTCAAGGTGTCACATGAGAACTACCTCATTGCAAACAGTGACCTCAGGACATTTTGCTAGGTCAATCTCTTTTTTTTCTTTCTTGACAAAACTGTTATTAACTTTAAAATTTTTGCATTAATTTGTTTTTTATGTGTTTCAGATGTTTTACTACAACAAATTAGAATTCCTCTGTGACACCTATCAAAATGGTTAAAATATGATAAATCCTTCTATTGAACAGATAGAAGGGTTCAAATGAACTGACACATTGGAATATCTTTCTTGAATATCCTTAAAGCCATTGATGGGTATAGATTGTTTATCTTGACTTTAACTTGAAGAATATAATTATATTAATTAACACATATGTATTAATTGCATTTTCTTAATTCTGTATGAATATAATGAATCCGTAAGTTGATAGTCCAGATAATTCGGATTTATTCTAGAACACAAAGGTGGGCTGGCATCCAAAAGGGAAAATGACACTCCCCCATTCCTGCTCTTCCTCTCCTCTCCAAAGCCTTTTTGGTTGAATGGCAGTGAAGGGTTCATGGGATCTTTGAGGCTGAGAGATGATAGTGGTAGACAAAAAAAATTTCACCCTATGAGAAAGAAGCACATGAAAATCTTCAGTAAACTGTCACCAAACCTCCTTATGGAGGGCTTCCTAAGTAAGCTAAGAAGGAGTAGGAGTTACTGTAATGGAACATTTTGTTAGATTTGTTTACTTTTTCCCCTTTTCTCTTTCATCTTTCTCGTCTATCCACCCATCCTGATCCCCACCACTACCATTTAGTAAACGTCATGGTCATCTGTCACCAAAACACAGCAGGGATCTAAAAACAACACCATCACCAACCAGCAAATCTAAGATTCCAACACAGAGTTTACTCTGGGTATTACAGGGAGTCACTAGAGGATTTGAGCAATGAAAGGGTCAGGACCTGATCCAGTTGACCAGAGGTCCATTTGGGCTGCCACGCAGAGAACAGCCTGGAAGAGGTCTGAGCAGGGAGGCTGGTTCCTGCCCCAGGTGGAAATCATGAGCCGAGGAGCAAAGTGCTTGGGTCCTGAATGTATTTTGAAGGCTGAGGAGATAGAATTTGTTGATGGACTAGACATGGAGTGTGAGGTAAGGAAGATTTAAGATAGGTACCCATCGACAGGTGACTGAATAAAGAAAACATGGCATATATACACTATGGAGTTTCACTCAGTTATAAAAAAAGAAAGAAATTATTGTCATTTGTGGGTAAATGGATCGAACTGGAGGACATCATGCTATGTGAAATAAACCAGAGTCAGAAAGACAAGGGTTGGATGATTTATCTCATATGTAAAAGCTAGAGAGAGAAAGAAAAGGGAAAAAAGGAATTTTTTTTAAAAAGTAGGGGGTCTCATGGAAATAGAAGGAAGACAGGGTAGAGGAAGTGGACACAGAGGGCAGGAGGAGGGAAGGACGTGGGATGGTACTGGGGAATGCAATCTACCAAATTATGCCATGTCCATGTATGAATATAATAAAAGGAATCCTATGTGTATATATAATTATAATGCACTATTTAAAATAATAGTAATAGCTGGGCATGGTGGCACATGCCTGTAATCCCAATCAGTTGGGAGGCTGAGGCAGGAGGATTGCCAAGTTTGCAATCAGACTCAGCAATTTAGCAAGGCCCCAAGCAACTTAGCAAGACCTTGACTCAACATAAAAAATAAAAAAGGCTCAGTAGTTAAGCGCCCCTGGGTTCAGTCACTGATACCAAAATAATGATGATTTTGAGGAGGATGATGTTGATGATGATAATAGTAATAGAAGGGACGGTAGAACAAGTGGATAGGGTGAAAGAGGAGAGGAGAGAAAGAGAGAAAAGGAAGGTACTGGGAAATGAGATTGATCAAACCATATTACGCACATATATGAATATACATATATATATATATGTAGGAAGAAATTGGTGAAAATAGAGAAGTAGTAAAGACAGTGGAAGATAAAAGCATTCACATGATTGGGGCTGGAACTGTGACTCAGAGGTACAGTGCTTGTGTGGCATGTGTGATGACCAGGTTTGAACCCCAGCACCACATACACAAGTAAATGTCAGAAAAACAAAACCAGATGAAAAAACAAATAAAAATTGACTCTCTTTTTCTCATTCTCTCTAAAAAGAATTACATAATCCCATAATTTAGATATGCAGGCCCATAGTCCCAGCTACTCAGGAGGCTGAGGTGGGAGGATCTCTTGGGCCCAGGAGTTTGAGGCCAGCCTGGGTAACTTATAAGATCCCATTTCAAATTTTTAAAAAATTTAAAAAAGAACAAAGAAGGACTGGAGTGGTGGCACAGTGGTCACGGCACTTGCCTGCCATGCGTGAGTTTGCGGGTTCAAACCCCACCATGTATACAACAAAGTGTCTGAGTAATGAAAGCCACGTGAAAAACTAAATAAAGCTGATTCTCTCTCTCTCTCTCTTTCTCTCTCTCTCTCTCTTTCTCTCCCACTGTCCCTCTCTCTTTAAACAGTGTCGTATTGGTATCAAAACAGAATTGAAGACCAATGGAGCAGAATAGAAGATACTGAAAGAAACCCCCAAATCTTTAACCATCTGATATTTGATAAAGGGGGCAAAAACATAGTCTGGAAGAGGGAGAGCCTGTTCAACAAATTGTGCTGGACAATCTGGACAGCCATATGCAGACAACTGAAATTAGATCCATACCTCTCACCCTGCACAAAAATCAAATCAAAATGGTTCAAGGATCTAGAAAATAAACCAGCAAATTTACAATTGCTTAAAGAAAAAGTAGGATCAACACTACACAACATAGGGTTTGGCACAAGACTCCCATAGAGCAAGCATTAAAACCAACAATAAGTGAATGGGATGCCATTAAATTAAAAAGCTTCTGCACAGCTAAAGATTTAGTCAAGAGTGTCAAGAGAGATAGAATGGGAGAAAATCTTTGCCTGCTACACCTCAGATAGATAGCTAATATCCAGAATATACAAAGAACTCAAAAAACGAAATACCAAAACCACAAATAATCCAATCAATAAATGGGCTAGGGAGCTGAATAGAAATTCTCAGTGGAGGAAGTCCAAAAAGTCCATAAATACATGAGAAAATGCTCTACATCTTTAGCAATCAGAGAAATGCAAATTGAAACTTCATTGAGATTCCACCTCACTCTTGTGAGAGTGGCAAAAATGAAGAATACGAACAATGACAGATGCTGGAGGGGCTGTGGGAAAAAAGGAACACTGTCACACTGCTGGTGGGACTGCAAACTGGTTCAGCCACTCTGGAAAGCAGTGTGGAGACTCCTCAAAAAACTGGGGCTGGAACCACCTTATGACCCAGCTATCAACTCCTGGGTATTTTCCCAAAAGAGCTAGAATAGGCATAGTACAGAGACACAGCTACATCAATATCTATAGCAGCTCAATTTACTATAGCTGAACTATGGAACCAATCCAGAGGCCCCTCACTGGACAAGTGGTTTCAAACACTGTGGTACATATATACAATGGAATTCTACTCTGCTATTAGAGAAAACATCATGGTATTTGCAGCCAAATGGATGGAGATGGAAAAAATTATGCTGAGTGAAATATCCCAAACTCAGAGACTCAAGGGTGGAATGTTTTCTCTCATATGTGGAAGCTAGAATACAATCAGAAACAGACTGAAAGTTGGCTAAGCTAGTAATAACCTCAACATGGGTGAACTTTTACACGAACAGGGGGAACCTTGCCTAGGACCCTGGGGGATGAAGGGAGGGTGGCAGGGAGCGGGGGAGGGAATAGGAGGGATATCAGGGCAGTTGGAGGGAGGGAGTATGGGGGAATCAACTTGGTGGGGAACCTTTGTCTTCCATGAGAAGCCCAACTAACACACAGTAATGTAGGGGTAAACATGGGATGGGGGGACCCAAAAGGGGGAGACCATGGAATGGCATCAGTCTTGGCTTGCTCTGGCAGTATGCGTCTGTTCATGGTTGTATGGCAGTGATTCCCTCCTAAATGTAAGACTATCTTTGAATGAATTAAAAAAAAATAGAACAAAGAAAAATTCAGACAGAGTCAAGGCCCTTCTGGCCTGAGTCTTGGGCCCCATAGCCAGACTGCAGGTCCCAGCCCAGTGTCCCTGGATTCCAGCCTTGGAATGGAGCACATCTTTGGTAATACAGAGGCAGATGGAATGTTATCTGTCACGGTGCGTTTGATGATGGCTAAAGAATTTGGACCAATTGCATTGTGCCAGGTATTGCATTAGGCATCCTGGCTGCATTGCTTCATTTAATTCTTTGAACACTCTATAACCAATCTCCCATTTTGCAGATGACAAAACTGAGGCTGAGAATAATTAGGGAGCACTAATGGTGAAGAAGCTGGAATTCAAACCCAGGACCGTGAGCCTCGAAAGCCTCAATCTCTGTGCCCTTCTGTTTGTTTTTTTTCTGAGCCTTTGTTGATTGTCTTGGATTCTCCTTGGCTCTGACTTCTTTGTCTTGGTCACGGAGCTTGCTGTTTTGGGCAAGATGAAGGGACTCGTTTTCTGCGGTGCAGTTTCTGCTGTTGCACACCAACGTCATAGACACACTTTTAAAAACCTTTCAAGCCTCTAATATTGGGGGAATCTTCTTTAAGACAGTCCTGTTTTAGAAAGGGTGACAATTCTGTTTTGCCAAAGTCCTGTGCACATGGCAAGCCTGATGCTCTGAAAAGGTAACGATAGAAGCTCTTTCTTTTGCAGAGACCCCCTAATATCTGGTGAATGCGCCAGGTAAGTCAAGTAGTTTGGCGGGGAGGTGCCGGCAATAGAAATAGGAAATGAGTCTGAGCCTCAACATGGGGAATCGGGTGTTAATTATATTCAGCATGACATTAAAGGTCACAAAAATAACTCTTATTAAGGCATAAGTGAAATGGAGGCTAAATTGAAGGAATCATTACCAAATCATTTCATATGTAAGAAATCATTCAACTATTTCTGTGATCTCAACTCATCTTTTTTTTTTAAAGAGAGAGGGACAGTGAGAGAGAGAGAATGAATTTTTATTTAGTTCTTCACGTGGCTTTCATCTCTCCAACAATTCGTTGTGTACGTGGTGCTGGGGTTCGAACTTGCGTACTCACACATGACAGGCAAGCGCCTAACTGCCAAGCCGCTGCTCCAGCCGTTCAACTCATCTTTTTTTTTAAATTAAGGAGTTAAGTTATTGTACAATCATAAATGCATATAAAGTAACAATATGATATGCATTTGTTCTTAAACTAGAATTACCCCCACATCACCCACACCCCAGTCTCTTGATTCTTCTATATCTTGTCTCTACAAGTGATATAAATGCTTAGATTGTGAATTTTCCAGAATCAGATGATTGCATAAGTATTATTTGGATTCTCAGGTGGTAAAGAGTGTGCTACACTGTTGATTGTCTCCCTAGATCCCTCCCTCTCCCATCCTCCCTCCCCTGCTTCTCCCCCTACCCACATATCTATGGTTGCCCTAGATTATGTGTTGCTGTTTTTGCTGGGTCTAATGCATGAGTTTGACAACCTTTCCCCCAAGCCTGGATTTTGCTCCAGCCTCCACAAATGAGGGAAAACATTCGACCCTTGCGTCTCTGGGTTTGGCTAGCTTTGCTCAGCATGATTTCTTCCATTGCCATCCGTTCACCTTCAAAGGCCACAATGTTGTTGTTTCTAATTGCTGTGAACTCCTCATCTTAAATGCTAATGTTAAAGTAGGCATTAAAGTTTGACATTGGAACGTTATCCAGACCATGAATAGTTGCATATCCCCAAATAATTAAATTTTAATAGATGCATGTATGACCAATCTTAGATTAAGGCTGTTTTTTAAACTGTGCTTCAGGTTGTGCAGCTATTGGAAAAATTAGTGATCTATTTGTATTTTTCATGAACCATGAAAGGAATGGTTTAGTTGCAGACTTTTTTCCAGTAGCTACAAACATCCCTGTCCCAGAAAGATCTTGGTGAGCTAAATCTGAGGAAAGATGAGCAGAGAGGACCCCTTAGGGCCTCTCCCAGGAAGGGTACTGCTGTGGTTTGAATATGGTTTGTCCCCCTGAAACTTATATAGGAATTTGATTCCCAGTCAGCTGATAATAGTATGAAGAGGGGTGGAGACTGACTCCAACCATAGTGTTTAGCAGTGAAGACTTTGGGAAATGATTAGATCAGGTTATTTGTTTGAGTTCTGGTAGCTTTTTAAGGAGAGGGTGAGAAATCACATAGACACAGAAATGTACTCTCACTCCTGTTAATGATGTGCCACAGCCAAGGGAGATCATCATGAGAAACTGCACCATGCTATTTGGAGTTCCAGCTTTTCAAACTCTGAGCTAAATAAACCTCTTTTCTTTATAAAGTATCTTACCTCAGGTATTTTGTTACAGAAGCAAAAATCTGACTAATAAAGGCACTGAATGTAATGCTGTAGTCAGAAAGATAAGTTTGATTTTTTTTTTTTTGGTACCAGGGATTGAACCCAGGGATGCTGAGCCACATCCCCAGACCCCCAGACCTTTTTTTTTTAATTTTATTTTGAGACAGGGTCTCACTAAGTTGCTTAGTGCCTCTCTATGTTGCTGAGGCTGGCTTTGATCTCATGATCCTCCTGTCTCAGCCTCCCAAATCCCTGGGATTACAGGCCCTCATCAAGCTGTTTGATTTATTTTTAAAGAGAGAATAAGTTAAGGCAAATGTGTTCTTTGGGAGACAGGCAGCGTTTGTGTAGTTGGGGGACCACAGTGAGGTACTCCAAAAACTTGGAAATGAGAGAGTAAAGAATGGCCCCAGAGATAAATGAAGAAATCTACAGGAATTGGATCAAAGCTGGGTTCTCCATTGTCATCTTGTCAATGGGGGGGGAACTCCTGTCTTAAAAAGGGTGTGCCTCTTAGAAGCGGGCCTGATCCATTTCAGGTGCATGGGGAGAAAGACTCAGACAGTACTTGCTCGCACCTGGATTCTGGACTCCTGGCTTGCAAATCAGGAGATGATAAGATTCTGTTAAAGCCACCCATGCTGTGGTACATTTTAATGGCACTCACTGAAACCAGTACATCCTGTGCCCGACTTTTCACCAGGTGAATTAAGAATGCTCATTGCAATGGACCTGGTCCTTGACTTTGGTGGGAAATGTCATAAAAATATAAACCACTGCGGGCAAAGTTGGTGTGGCCCTGGGTGATTTTCTACTTGCCAGGACAGATATCTGTAGGCTGAATAAATTTTTTCTAGTTTTTTTTTAAGTTCTTTTCAAATAAAACAAGCATTTAAGGGCATATATACAGAAGGCATTAATATTAAAAGATATTCCAAAAGACAAATTATAATTTACTTAAACGGGTGTTTACCATTTTGCCCCAAGCATAAGTAAACTTAGTCTGTTTAGTTCAATGCTTTGCAAATCCCTAAAAATGGTAACTTTAGAATTTCTAACCACATACTATCTGCTGAAAATGTTCAGACATTTTTAACAATTCACACAAAAATGTGTTGTAAGTTTTTTTTAACTGAAAATTTAACATTCCTACATGTTTAATG
>PVKS010013671.1:0-50221 GCA_004027875.1 Aplodontia rufa
TGTGAAAAAAAATGATTCCCAAACCCTTTTTTGCACACTGGTGTTGTTCTCTGGTAGAATTTCCATCTGTATGCAAGGAAATGTATAAAATAAGGTTATTATCATGAAGGTTGAGATACTCTATCCCCATGAGTTTTTAATAATGCTGTTTAGGACTATAATTTCTTCTAGTATTGTCTAGTCTTTTTATAAGTTTTAAAACATTCTCTTTTTTTAGGATGCAGTATGGTAACGGTGTGGCTCTTTTTTTTTAGAAAATATTTCTACTCACAAATATTTAAATGTTGAATTCTGTATCGGTTCATTGAAATTATTTCAATATTTGACTGATCTCCAAAATCCCAAATTATGGGCACCATTTCTGAAGAGCAACTGTGATATTTTCTCAGCGAAACTCTTACTACTATCTGAATAGGGCTTTCAAAAAGAGAAAGCCCCCGCCCCTCCACTGATAATACTCTGAAATGTTCCAGATAGTTTGGGGCCAAATCACGAGGAATCCCATGAGCGTTACCTCTGAGGACCGCGGTCCTTTTATCTCTCTCTACCAAGGGAGTGTCCCTTAAAAGTTACGTGTCAGATATGTTGTTGCAATTAATTAGCACAGTCTCTGAAGGAGCACTCTGTGCCACTTAATCACAAGCAGGCCGCAGAGACACTGTCCCTTTTTGTGAGACCCCACACGTGACTTCCTGCCCTTTCACCTTTGAAACTCTTGGGTCAGGCATAGACTTTGGTCCTTAAAAATAAGAGGCTTAAAAAGTGACCTCATCTTCTTTCCTATAATGTAATCGCAGATCAAATAGCCGTGATTCATAATCCAGCACAAAGGACCCTTTACTTCCTGAGAGACTCCAAGAATGAACAAAGGACGTGACCGAGAGCCTCATTACGGAGCCTTTCTGCAGATTACCTTTCAGGGACCCGGATATTAATAGCCTTAGAAAGTGCTTGGTGCAGCTGCTGCCCCTCCTGGGCCTAAAAATAGCCCTGTGTTCTCCCACCCAGTAGCCTAAAGCTGTGGGCTCTTCAAGAAAACCTCCGAAATAAACAATAGACCCCAGCCTGCCAAATAATGGCCACCTGGGACGGGCTCGGTCCTCAGCCTCCTGCTCAGCAGGCACACAGCGGCAGCTCCCGGCGCGCTGGGGTCTGAGCCTCTGATGCTACAGAGCGTGTACAGGAGGCAAACTGGACATGTCCTGGATGCTGGCATTTGTACCCACGAACACGTTTCCCCTCCTCTCCTGCAGGGTTTTGGGAACCTGCCCATCTGCATGGCCAAGACCCACCTCTCTCTGTCTCACCAACCTGAGAAGAAAGGCGTGCCGAGGGATTTCATCCTCCCCATCAGCGATGTGCGGGCCAGCATAGGCGCTGGGTTCATTTACCCGTTGGTGGGAACGGTGAGTCACGAGCGCCACACACCCTGCCCATTCTGTGTGCTCTGCCAAGCTCTCCATAAATCATGTGTTAGAGAGAAATTAATAGGATTTGCTATTTTTTCCTAAACATTCTTCTACCAAAACAAAACAGGGATGGGGACATAGCTCAGTGGTACAGCACTTACCTGGTGTGTGCAGGGTCCTGACTTCATCCCATAGCACCGCAGAAACTCATCTCTTCCGTGGTGGTTTGATCTTTAGTTTTTCGAAGCATGTATTCATAATCCATAGAATCGCAAAACTGGAACCAGGCCGGTGTCGCACATCTGTAATCCCAGAAACATGGGAGGCTGAGGCAGGAGGTTCATGAGTTTGAGGCCAGCCTCTGCAACTTAGCCAAACCCTGTTATAAAAACTTTTTTTAAATTTTGAAAGAGCTGGGAATGTAGCTCAGTGGCAAAATACCCCTAGATTTAATCCTCATACCCACCCCCACACCCTAAAGATGTTGAAGCTGATCCTCCTTCCTTCTAGGCCAGAGGAGAGCAGACAGGAGAGAATCTAGCCTGCTATGGGAATGGCAGAGTGGCTTAGTACAGTGCTTCTCCACCGTTTTTCATCCTGGCATTCAAAGTTATAATATGATGCCAAGCGGGGGAAACGGAGGTGCTCCGAGAGCTGAGGGGTCAGAGCCTCACCTTCCACCTCCCGCTCAGCTCAGCAAGTAGCAGCTCGGCTGAGCGCGGTCCGGGTCTCATGAGTTCTCGTTCTTGACATAGTCATTGTGGTCTGCGCTGCTCTAGAATGATCTGTATGCTACTTACGGTTTTCCGTGGGGAGAAGGGAGGAGAGGAGCAGAGAAATAAAAGCTTTCAAGGCACTTGAAGTCCACAGCGATGGGCTTCCTTCTGGCCACACGAAGCTGGCCTTGCCTTGGTTGCACCCGTGGCCTTAGATTGTCTCCTTAGGGGTTTGAAACAAAAACCAGCTCTAACTCCTCATCGCCATGACTGTCGTTGCAAACTCTGAGCCCAGATGGAAAGCGTCACAATGTTTTTGTAATAAGCTACGCGGCTCCGTTATGCCGTTAATCAATGGAGAGACAAAAAGCGCAGAATTCCTCCCTTGATCCTCACAAGCTCCATCTAGTATCAGGCAAAATACTCCTTCTTAGTGTTCTTCCTGCGCATGAGGCGCCCGGACTCTGAAAGGAGCTGGCATGAGCGGTAGAGGGGTGACCAGCGACATCTAGAGCGTGCTGTTCTGGTGTCTGGATGCCCTCAAAGCCCGGGGATGCCAAGGCCATGCCTGGGGAAGAGGCCGGGGATGGAGAGTGTTCATGGAGGGTTCAACCTCAGAGCTGGAGAAGTGGTCACTTTCCGTTCAAGGGCACAGAAGTTCACAGTGTCCCTGCCAGAGGTGGTGCAGTTGGGGTTGATGTGGTGGGAGGGTTAGGGACGTTGAGGAATGGGGTGGGCTACAGATGGGAGCCAGGTGTGGAGGACCTCAAATGCCACCTCCAGGAACTTGACCTTCGTTCTCTGCACCCTGGGCAGCCAGGAGAGGGTGGGGTTTCTTCCTTAGGAGGAGAATGTGGTCTGCTCCGTATTTTAGGAAGATAGCTCTGTGGAGAACGTTCAAGAACCATTCCCAGGGAGACCTGGGGACAGAGGCAATCAGGGTCAGCCCTACAGCCACAGAGGGAGATGTGGAGAGTGGAGGTGAACTGAGAGGGATTTTAAAGGTGGCTACCTACAGCGCGGACAGGGGAAAGGGACCCTTCAAGTTTGGTGGCTGTGTATGGCAGCACCATTGGCGGGTAAAAGGCCAGGAAGCAGGCACACTACCAGGGCCTGGAATGAGTCCAGATTGGGCAGAGAATTTGAAGGGCTGAGAGGATATGTAGACTAGTCCATGGCTCCACTGGAAACACAGACACAGCTCTCAGAAGGAAGGAGCAGGAAGGTGTCCTTGTGATTGTTCTGTGTTCGCAGTGCTGGGATCAAACCCTGGGCCGTAAGCAAGCTGGGCAAGCACTTTACCACTGAGCCACACCCCAGCCCACTTGTGAGTTTTAGAAACACAGAGGGTGGTGTTGTTAGAAGAGGGAAGGACCAGGCTGGCAGGAGCACGATGAGAAGAGACAGAAGGAAGGGGCCCCACGAACACCTACGTTGGCACAGCCCACTGAGTAGCAGGAGGCCTCTGGGGAGTCCAGGAAAGTCCAGAGGCACCACAAAGCCAGGCCCCTGAGATTCCGTAGCGGGGGAAGAGAGCAGCGATGTCACGTAGGAAGAAGGCTGTGCATAGACTGGTGACTGGATGGCATTTTGAGGTGGCAGCTCAGATCAGTGGATACAAGGCCCTGGGCATTGGCAAGAGGGGGTTGAGTACGAAGGGATATGGGTGAATCTTGGGAGGGATGAAAATACTCCGTATTTTGATTGTGGTAGTGATAGTCCTTTGACTGTGTGCATTTGTCCAGACTCAATAGACCTGTACACCTACAAAGGGTGACTTTCACTGTACAGAAGTATATCTTACTATTGGTGTAGTGGCATGACCTGCAGGCTCATCTTTAGGAGGCTAAAACAGGAGGATCTCTTGAGTCCAAGAGTTCAAGGCCAGCCTGGGCAACACTGAGGTCCCACCTCAACCAAAAAAAAAATAATAAAGCGGGGAGTAATTAAGATGGGCTTGCTTCGTATGCCTTAGAATGGCCAAGATGATGTCTGCACCACTCCTGGGCTTCGGTTGATGCTGGCCTTCACTCGTGAGTAGGAGGACAGCCCAGTAGACCAGTCCCAGCCTGACTCCACCAACAGGAAAGTCAGGGGTAGTGAGTCTAAAGAGAAGGGGGCATGGGGACATCCCCCAAGAGAAGGCCAGATTCATAATGTGTCCTGCAGTAGTAGTTCACCCAATGAGTTCATGCACTCATTCGTTCAGCCAGTGTGCAGAGAGCCCTGTCCTCTGTGTCTTCAGGGAGCCCCGACATAAAGATGCTGCCTTTACTTCCTGCGGCTCACAGCTGGTAGAGGCAGATAGAAGTAAAAACGCAAGGAAATGATCTGCCTAAAAGAATCGTGAATTTCACCGCTACCGTATTCCTTCCTGAGCATTTAATAATCATTAAATAAAAATCCAATTGTAATATCAAAATCCATGGGGTCACTAAACAAATATACAAATCTCCTCATCCCCGTGTTAACACCAGCACGTCCCTGCCAGGTAAGACCACAGCTGTTCTGGAAAATGAGAGCACACCAGGCTAGCTGCCTGCTCCTGATGTCACTTTCCGACTTGTGACTACCTAGAGAATGAACGTGTGGAATGGCCCTGGAGGAACCCCTGTGCCATTATCTCGCTCTGCAGGGCTCTGGTGTTCCTCCTGCAGCCACACACGGGGACACCGAGAGCATCAGCGCACGGTGGTAAAATCCTCTTGAAACAATCGGTGTGAAAAGCAGGAAGGAAGCCGGCCTAAGTAGTTCCTGGAGGTCGGGAAGCCAGCGTGTGGGGAGGTGGCCAAGAGGGACGCTCTCTGTGACTGCAGGAAGCTGCGTAGGGACGGGCAGATGGGCAGTGGAGGCCAGGATCTCCTAATAAGGGCCGGTATTTACTTTTCTGAGCCCACTAGGGGCCCTGCTGCGCAATGCCGAAATGCTTCTGCTGTTCATCACCCGCGTGAGAGGCAGGATGCTGGTTTCCTGCTGAGATGACCAGGGGGAGGAGGAATGGGAACACTGCGGGAACTGGCTCCTTCCGGATGGACGATCGAGCAGAATGAATCACTCGTGAGCTTAGTCACATTCAACGTGTGCATTGGAGTGGCCTCGAAATGCACCTCCACCCAGCCACTCCAGAAAGCAAGTCCCAGCTGGGACCTCAAGGTCACGGAGGCTATCCGTTCTTCTAGTGTCCATCCGCTTGGTCATTCCCTCGTGTTAAACACCTTGGGCAGAGATGAACAGGTCCTTCGCTCGCAGGCCTTGTGATAGATTGTGGTCAACAAGCCAGACAGCTAGGATTGCTGCACAGGGCTTTTAACAAAGGGAGAAAGCTACTCTTGCCATGTCCTGAAGGGACACTGAGATCCCCTTCCCCATGGCTGCCCGTTAGGTCTGTACGTGAAGAATCCCAACAGGTCCCTCCTTGAATGATAGACGTCCACAGAGTGGCTGGTTTGGGGAGCTCACGTGGAGACGTGCTGGAGGGTCCGGCTTGTTGCCCTCCGGGTCCCGCGTTCTAAGTGTTTCCTTTCACCTGCATCGTTACTCATAGGTTACTCACGCGTTTTTCTCCCATCGGACTATAGCGTGACGCTCTGCATAACCTAACAGTTTCTGCTTTAGTTGGCACTGGTCAACTTAACCTAACAGACAAGAACCATCTCAACTAGTGTGGCAGCTGCGTGAGTCCATTTCCCTTCCCAAGCATTTCCAGCAAAACCGGAGGTACCTGCACTCCTCAGCTCAAGGATATCTGAGGCCTTCACTACCACTCTTTCATGCCTTCTAGCATTTTCCATATTTGCTTTCAGGTAGCTGAGTTTTCCTTCCTATATTACCTTTCTTCATTCCTAATAAGCATCCTATGTCCTCTTGCCTCTTCTTGACATCGTTCCTTCTAACATATCACTGAAAACTACAGATAGTGCGAGATCCCTGACCAGCACAATGCCATTGATTACATCTTTTTATAACAAATCGTTGAAGACAGATCTTTGTAATAGGGAGACGAGAACAAGTCACTTTTTAAAGTTTTCCAGGCTTCTATTCTACAAATTACCCTATTATGGTATATTTCCAAAATTCTCTCAAAGCTGATGGTTTATAGAGTTCAGGAAGCCTAATAGCTTATAAAACTTCTCAAAAAAGAAACTCATGCCAAGAAATTAAAATATATATATATATATAGATAGATAGATAGATAGATAGATAGATAGATAGTAGGTGGTCTTGGTCTTGCAACCACATTATTTTGCTATGGTCTTTATGGTTTTATAATTTACAAAGCCTGTTTCATCATTTGGCATAAACGTCACAACATAAAAATACTAATATGTAAGCAAAATGTATGAATTATATTACTGGAAAGTAAATTACATTCCGTGCATGAAAAAACCAGGAAGATGACATCAAAACCTTAGCGTGGGCAGTGATATGAAAAGTAGCTTTTTCTCTCTCTTTGCTTTTCTGTGTAGTCCAGATTACCACATTGGGGGGTGATCATTTTTATAGCAGTAAAATACAATAGATGGGAAGACCATAAACTTCAAGTTCTTGGGGAAATGTTTAACCCCTTCAAACAGTCGTGAGGGCGTCGGAACATGCGCATGGTACCCTGATCAGGCCCAGGTCATCACCTGCCTGTGCTGAGTTGGTGAGGCAGGCTTTGAACTTGGGCTCCTCCTGCTTCCTCCTCCCGAGTTGCTGGGGTTACAGGCATACACCACCACGCCCCACTCATTCACCCCAAGTTCTGCAAAGGAAATTCAGGATTTTTTCCCCGTGTTACTTAGTCCAGGCTTACTTCTCGCGTAGTGGTTTGGGGTAGAGAGAGGACGAGGGAACCCCTTCTTCTCGCAAGGCGTTCTTCAACAGTGATACATTTTCAAAACAGTTGGCAAAGAGAGGTATGTGACCTAGTTTGAATTCTTAGCAGTTAACCTTTGAACTTAGATTTTGGTGTGACTGTTTAACTTGACATGGAGGCAGTGAGCCAGGCCCTGGGAGAACTTAAGCTATAAGCTCTCTTTTCATTGACCAACGTGGAACATAAAGTTATGCCATTATAGATGTTTATGACAACAGTCTGGGATCTCAGGGTTTAGCAGTGTCGCAGTTAGCGTTCGTGTGGCGGTGGTGCTGCGTAGGGCATTTCTAGAGGCCACAGTGTAGAAGAACAGACTGCTTCTGTCTTATAGACAGATCAGGAAAGAATTGCACCGGGTCTGGAGACTGGGGACACGGTGGGCCTGCCCACACTGCGGTTATCTCTGCAGTTCCTTCCTTCCCTCTGTCCTCCTGCAGTACCTCCCCCTTGGCCCCGGGCTCTTTCGGGGGCAGAAGGTGAAAAGAAGGCACTGAGCACTTACACACACACACACACATTTTTTTTCTTCCTGTTGGGATTGGCCCAGGCCAGACCTATCAAAATGTGGAAATCAGTCCAGGGACAAGGGATTAAAGATCAGCAGCAAAACAAGCAGTTTATCCAACCGGTGTGACCTTTGCCTTCACTCTGGGTGACTTAACCAGGCCACATCTCCAGCCAGGTGCACCCATGACGTCACCGCCTGGCTGGACTATGCACAGCAGGAAACTGTTGGAGTGTGCTTGGGGAATTAGTGATGTCATCCCCAGCCAGTGCTGGCAGTGGTAGGTGGGGAGGCACCCCGAGGAGCCATTGCCACCCGATCTTTCTCCCCTTCAGCTGAGCTCGCTTTGTTTTTCCTCCTACTCCCTCTACCGAACAAGAATGTTCTGAATGTGGAGTTGCCCGCTGGGTCTGATTCAGGTCAGTGACGAAGCTCCTTTCAACTCCATGGGGTATGTGCCCCCTATTTCAGGGTCCGTGGTGACCCACTTGCTCCACTGGGTTAGGCGTGAAGGTGAGTTCATTCAGACCTTATAGGTTTAAATCAAATGCATGACTCCTCACATTTTCCAGAGATTTATGGCTGCTTGCAGAGTGAGAAAATGAAACATTCGCTCTCCAGGCGAGCGTTAAGTGAGATGTATAAGCTGTAACACAGCACGGCGCTCACCGTGCTGCAAGACCATGCAAGCTCCGGTAGCCTGGACCCCATCAGGAGCTTGGCGGCACATGGCCAGCCAGATCACCCACTCCTCCTCTCCCCTTCCATTTCCACTGCTCCCACCTTCCCGCTCCCACTCCCGTAAGTAAAGAAAGGAGCGCTGAACTTATTTTGCACAAATCTCTGCAGCAGACCTTCTTCCTGACTCCGGTGCTCCTTGGTCCTAATTTGACCAGACACTTGCAATCTCTGCTGAGTTTTGTTTTGTTTTTTGGTTTTGTTTGGTTTTTTTTTTTTTTTTTTTGGTTTTTTGTTTGTTTGTTTTTAGTTTTTCATGTGGCTTTCTTTGCTCTGAGACTTTGCTGTGTACGTGGTGCTGGGGTTTGGACCCGTGTACTCACGCATGCCAGGCAAGCGCTGTAACTGCTGAACCACCGCTCCAGCCCCTCTGATGAGTTTGAAATGAAGCACATTCAGCCTTGCACTGGTGTCCCTTTGTCCTCTAACCCCCTTGCTCATTGCCAGTCAGTTTCTGGTACTCTACCCAGCCTGGGTCCCCCTTCCCTACAGTCCCTCCTTATCTCTGCATCAGAGTTTCCTGCTTTCTCCCAAGCATGGCTCAGGACCCCTTCCTCTTATGGGGTCCCTGCAGCAGATTGCCTGACTGCTTTGCAGCCACGCCTTCCGCCAGAGAAAGTCACTTGCATCTGAGCTAGAGGGGAGTCTTCCTGTCTTTCAGTATGTGCATTCAAGGGAGAGGAAGGTGACCAGCCTCGTTCTCAGTTTCCAGAAATTATTTATCATATTGACAAGAGTAAAGAGCTCTCTATGACTCATGGAAATGAAATTTTCCTGTCTGTCACATAAGGTCATCCAGGTCTAATCCATTTGTTTTAAAGGATGAACAGATCTTTCAGATCTTTTCTCCCCAAGTTTGATGTGCAAATTTATCTTTAGCGTAAATATAAAATTACTCTCAATGCAATCGACCTCAGCCAGGAAAATATGCTGAGTATTAATGTTGCCAGCTATTCCTGCTGTTGTTGAATTCCCCTTAATCCCCACGTGTAGGTTCTTTTTCTTACTTCCTGCATCTGTAGAAAGAGGGTCCTTAGGTTGCTTTTGTGTCCAGCCCTCCGGTCCGCGTGTCGATCTGTTGTTTTTTTCTAGGGATTGAAATGGTACTGACTCATTTCTCTTCCACTTCTGTCTCCAGCTTACTTGTTTTCTTTCTCCTATTTTTGGTTTGGAGTCTTAGTATAAAAATGACAACAAAGATAACCCTTGGTTCAGAACTTCTGAGAGGCACTCATAAAATAATCTGCTGCTCATACAGCGTCTGTTCTGCGCCCCGTGTTTGCTAAGAGTCATGTAATGAGAAGCAGCTAAGCAATGTGTGCAGAGGAAATAAAATTAATATAAACCAAAATGCCAGTTTTGCAAATCAAGTAACCAGACCACCCTCGGAGTCAGCTTCAGAGTTGAGTGGGAAGGATGAGAAAGGAAAGCTGAACTTTTAAGAGAAACCTCATCCTTTAAAACTGGAATTGGGGCTTATGGTAACATAGAACTGATAGTATATGGAACACACATGCCCACTGAAAATTCGAAGTGTTTGGTTAAATCTGGCTGTACTCACTGATATAAAATCAGGGGACAAGTATAAAGTAGGTTTAGGGAAATAATCTATGCTTTATATGATCGATGAAGGAATTTTATCATGTCCCTGGAAGACCCAGCATAGAAATTCACCTTTTGCCAGCCCTCTATACGAATTTGTGCGCACACTAGGTCTGCTTCCCAGGCCATTTGTAATAAAGGTACCACAGTCTGCTAAGGAAGAAACTGAGGCTCAGAACGTCAGGATCCGAATCCAGCATGGACGTCAGTTGCCCCTTTGATTTTCGCCCCAACACGGAGACTCAGTTGTGGAGAGCGTAGGACCCACATGTACGGAGCTTGTTGGCTTCCACACTTCATCCGTTTCCCTAACCTCTCTGTGGTTCCCTTCTGAATACTTCGTTCCCAGAGATGGAGATGGGGGCAGTGCCCCTGTCACATCCAGCAGAGCGTGCTTACCCACCTCCAAGGCTTTCTTTTTCATTTTCATTTTGTTTTTAAAAGAGAGGGGGCAGGGGGAATCAGTGTTATTTAGTTTTTCATGTGGCTTTCGTTTCTCCATTCATTGGGTACATGGTGCTGGAGTTCAAATCCACATCCTTGTGCATGCCAGGCAAGCGCCGTCACCGCTGAGCCACTGCTCCAGCCCCTCTCTTTCAAGCATACCTCTGCATTTTCCTGCCAGCTCCCAGCTGAGGCATGTTGCACGGATGTCCTTTGGGTGTCCTCTTGTCCTGCCGGGTCATCTTGCCCAGTACCTGCTATTTGCCAGATGCCTCCAGAGCAGGTGGTCTGCCTACAGTTCTCTACCTTCCTACGGTGGGAAGTCCACTGCCAGTGTGACCACCTCAGTACCAGAGTCCCAGGCTCAAAACCTGTCTATGTTTTAAGGAGCTTTTTAGGGGAGACTCAAGAACTCAAAATTCCTTTCTGTTCTTCTAGCCTTTGGAATGAGCACTGTGGCCTTTCTTTGTCTAACCAGTTACTGATCAGCCAGAGTGTAAAACCAGGTCCAAATACATTGATTAATATCCTTGGAAAAGGTCTTACAGATCAAATATCCCACTGTAAAGGAAGCAGAAAACTCCCCCCAAAACACTTCTGTGACCAGCTGTAAGAAAATTCATAATCAAGCCAGGCTTGGTGGTGTACACAGGAGGCTGCGGCAGGAGGGTCACAAGTTCAAGGCCAGCCTCAGCAACTTAGCAAGACCCTGTCTCAATATAAAAAAATAAAAATGTGGGACTAGAGTGGTGGTTCAGCAGTAGAGCATTTGCCTGGCATAAGTAAGGACCCAGGTTCAAACCCTAGCACCACATACACAACTAAGTGTTGGTAAAACAAAAATCAGATAAAAAATAAATAAAATTGGTCCTCCCTCCCTCTCCCCCCACTCTCTTTCTTTCTGTCTGTCTTTAAATAAATAGGGCTGGAGATGTAACTCAATGGTAAGGCATCCCTGGGTTCAATCCCCAGCACCAAAAGATATATGTAAGTAAAAAGGAGTTTTTGCCCAAAAATACAACTTTCTTTTCAGTGGCAGGTCAGTGTGTACTCATGGGGCTGTGTGTGCTGAGCACTAAGAAGCAAAAACCAAGCAAGAAACCTGGTGCTGCCCTCAGGAGGCAGCAGGATGTAGGGTAAATAAAACAAACACCTGAAAAACCGAAGCAAGTACCGTTCACGCAATTGGCTTGCCCAAAGAAAGGCGTTGGTGATGGAGGCATTAGGTTCAAAGGTGGCAAAGACCACAGTGAGGGAGACTGGCTGAGGAGGTGAGGGCTGGGGTGACACGGAGCATTCCATGGGCAGCGGACAGCCCTAGAGGAGGAGGGAGGGGCTGAGGCTGAGGGAGGTGCTGTGAGTCTCAAGGGGCAGCGAGGGGTGGAGAGGAAGGTGTGCGTGTAGAGCTGACGAGTGGCAGAGCGTGAGGAAAGAGCCCAGGGGACTCCTGAGGACCTGGAAGGTGGAGCAGCAGAGCAGGCGGCCCACTGGCCTGGCGCTCCAGTGGCGAGCCCCTCCTGGGGCGAGGGGCCTGTTTGACACCCAGGTCCATAGCCCATCGGATGGTTAGAAATTCATTTCCAGAGTTGAGGAGAGAGGCCCTGGCTAAACTTCAGGGAGTTTCTTACACTAGAGTGATGCAGTCTCTGAATTTCCGTCCGAGTCAAAACATTTCCTGCACATCTGATGGGCACTGAAGTTACTGAGCCTGAAGGACCTGGCCCCTGCCCTGGAGGCCTAGTTCTGGGGACAGCAGACAAACTGACACCTCAACACAAAGTGCTTCCAGGATGCAAAGGGTCACAGAGCAAAGTGGCCACTTCTGTACTGGGGACTTCCCTGACGTGCCCCAAGGTGTTCTAGAAGAGAGCAGCACTAATGAGAGATGAGAGGGGTGACGTGTTCCAGGCAGAGCCGTGAGCAGGACCACAGGGTGTCTCTGAGGCTGGGCTGGACATCGACCTGACCCTGAGCAGCGGGGTGAGCCTTCAGAACAATGCGCTCAGGCTATAGCACGGCCCGTGACAGTCGGCCTCAGCCATTACCCAACCTGTGGGAGGACCTGGGTAGGGGTCCTGAAATGCCGCCTCAGGATCCAGCTACTTATGAAGGGCTGTTCGCTATTACGGGTCAAAGCCTTTAAATTTGTTTCAGACTACATGATGCAAGTAAGTAGAATTGTCCAGCTAGTGAACGTGGAAATCTCTTCTGGTTTGACATTTCTTGTGTTATTTTCTTGTGTTATTTGTACAAATACTTCTGATCCATTAACAACCTTCCGCTTTCAACTCGTTTGCTACAATAAGGCCATCAGGATCAATAACCTAGGTTTTAGTCATCCTTTTTTTTTTCCATCTTAAGGTATGGTTGATGCTTCTTCCAAGTGGCAAAGAGCTAACTTGTCTTCAAAGCTATAAAATCACCCTCACGTCCAAGAGAAGTGTAAATCCATACTATAATGCTCAAGAAAGACAAGGGGTTAGGGATTTAGCTCAGTGGCAGAGCGCTTGCCTGGCATGCACAAGGCCCCAAGTTCGGTCCTCAGCCCTAAAAGAAAAAAAAAAAAAAAGAAAGACGAGTTTTGGGCTAGAGCAGTGTCTCAGTAGTTGGAGCACTTGCCTGGCATGTTCAAGGACCTGGGCTCAAACCCCAGCACCATGTATACAACTAAGTGTCAGAGAAACAAAGACCAGATGAATAAAACTGATTCTCTCTCTCTCTCTTCCTCCCTGTCTCTTAAAAAAAAAATCTTTAAAAAAGAAAGGTTTTAGCCAAGTATGATGGTGCACACTTATAATTCCAGTGACTCCAGAGGCTTAGACAGGAGAATTGCAAGTTCAAGGCCAGCCTCAGCAACTTAGTGAGAAGCTGTCTCAAACTGAAAAGGACTGGGGATGTATCTCAGTGCTAGAACACCCCTGAGTTCAATCCCTAGTACCACCAAAAAGAAGGGACAGGGGGAGAGAGAAGGGCTGTCGGCTGGTATATATTGGCTCCTATGAGGACTCATCAGAGAAAGATCAGCCTTCCAGTGGCGGGCAGAGGGCACAGCTCCAGGACCATGATAAAGTGGGTATTCACTCCCAGGTTAGTATGTGATGAATTCAGCAAACTACTCACTTCCAATCTGTTATGCCACTCACAAATAGCAATTCAAAATCCTTTCGTGTGGATAGAAAGGTCACCAGGTAGCAGTCAGTTCTTCATCATTTATGGTCATCACATCACGCCTGACTTTTTTTTTTTCTTGGAGTTGTTCTGAGGGTGAGAGGTGGTAGTTTTAATATTGCCAAGTTTGTCATGAAGAGTGGAATGTACTCCTTTTTGGAGGTGGAAAAGCTTTCACAGGGACAGAGACACCACACCTCCCAACAAAGGGCACCAGGAAGAGATTCACGTGCTTCTCTGGAGCATTTTGAGGTTTCCTTTGTAGGCATAGAGTGGGGCCTTCTAGATTTCATGATGGATAAGGAATAAGACAGAATTCCTGCTTTATGTGGCCAGCGAACAGTTAATGGCACATGGGAACGACGATGAGGAATCTGCAGCTCTAGAAAAACACACACCCATAAATCCTTCCCCAGCACTTCTCCTGCTCCCAGATCCACGCTGAGGACAGTGATGGAGTGCTGCATTTCATTTCAAGTGCACGAGCCACCACTGCATGCCCTTACCCCCAGCCTCCCGCTGCCTGCTGCCAGCCTGCGGCCCCACCCCGAGCCTCTGCTCCAGCGGCAAAGCTGCAGCCCTCAGTGAGTCAGATCCTCCCTGTGACTGTCTTATTTTTTTATGTATCTTGTTTTTTTCTTTCCTATGTCTTCTTCATTGAGCATATGAACTGACATTTTTCTGGCCCCAAAATCATGAGCTCTTTTCCCCTAATGTGTCTTTCAACAAAAAAAACTCATTGTAAGGAGAGTTAAAGATAGTAATGGCTAGATGGTTTCAGAACGGAATGGTTGAGTGTGTGTGTGTCCATTCGTGTATTTAGTGATCGTGTGTCTAAAATGTTTTAAGAATTGGAGGAACAGCGGATGAGTTTAGTGAGGGCATGAGATTTCACAGGATACAACGTGAAGAGTAAAAATGCATAAAAGAGCTGGGGTATGCCTCAGTGGTAGAGCACTTGCCTAGCATTTGTGAGACTGTAGGTTCGATTACCAGTGCTGCAAAGCAAAACAATAATAATTCTCAGAACTAATATCTATAGGGCTGGAGCAATGGCTCAACAGTATCACACTTGCCTGCCATGTGTGAGGACCTGCATTCAAACCCCAGCACACATACACAACTAAGTGTCAGAGCAACAAAACCAGATGAAAAACTACATAAAGTTGATTCTTTCTCTCTCTTTTTTCTTTTTTTTTAATTAGCATTTAACTGAGCTTGTACCAGGTGGCAGGCCGCTCTGGGTACTTTCTCTGTATTAATTCATCTAATGCTCACAGAACCCCTTCCAGCCATTCATATCACTGTCCCTATTTTACACTCAAGGAAACCAAGCCACAGAGAGGTCAGAGGGATAAACAGTGATGGAACCAGTGTCCGATGCCTACATTGTCTCCCCATAAGTGTTACAACATTTTGTGCTGATTTTACGGTCTTGATCTCACATCCTGTGCATTGTTGGAAGTAACCCGATATTCTGCTACCTAGCTCTCTTGATAGGGTAGGTTCAGGGGCTGGAGCAGTGGCTCAGCAGTTACGGCACTTGCCCAGCATGAGCGAGTACACAGGTTCAAAGCCCAGCACCCAAGTACACAACTAAGTGTCAGAGCCACGAAAACCTCAATAAAAATTGATTCTCTCTATCACTGTCCTTCTCTCTTAAAAAAAAAAAAAAAGAAAGAAAGAAAAGAAAGGATAGGTTCAAATGATCTACTCCAGAACAATATTAGGTGGGAAGATGGTGCCCAAACCTGATTGTTTTATATCCATTCGTTCCAGGTAGCCTTTAAAATTTTGGTAACTTAGGATGGATTTTCTAATTTTTCTTGTTATCAGAATGTTATGTTGCTTCAAAGGAAGATTCTTAATTGTGTCTTGTTGCAATTTTCCTACAGCACCTCTGGTTGACTAGAATTCTTCTAAGCCAGAACAAGGCTGCCACACTTTCTGGTGTGGGTGATGGCATCTCTGTCACTGTTAGTCAGTGAGCGTGAGGTGGGTCCAGAACTGTTTTGCAAAAGCACCCCAGCTGCTCCCTCTCTCTTTTGGGGCATTAAACATGTCTTTGAGAGGCTTATTCTAGCTTTTGGGTTTCACGAAAGTACTGTCAGTCCTCCCGGCCGTGTGACAGAGCCACACATGGGGATATGCATGTAGACAGTATGCGCTCATGCCATGCTCATGCCATAGCGAGAACGTGACCTCAAAACTGTCTCCTGCCTGCCTGTTCACCAAGGCCCACTTGGGAAAGGGTGTAAAGTTATCAGAAGAATCTGCAGCGGTCCACTCCTGGAGGTGTCTGGCTCCTGTCCCCAGACCAGATTGTCCCCCAGGAGCTCTGCATTTAACAGAGGTCAGTAACGTGTCCCTGTCATCTTTCGAGGGACGCAGGTACTATATGGGAGCATGCTCTCGGGGCACTGCCCTCTTTCCCCGGCTCCCCTCCAGGAAGCTGTCAGGCGGGCACCGGGTTGAGTGGGCTCCTGTGCACTCCTCTAGCATGAGGGACTTCAGACCTGCACCTGTGTCTTGTCTGCTCCCCTCTCGATGGCCTGGGGGGTGCTCATCTCTGCATCCCAAAAGCCAGGCCCAGCACTTGGTCCGCGGCAGGCACTGATCGCTGAATGAATGTCTTCCCATCCTCACAGTGAAGGTTGGGTGTTTACTCTGTTTCCTTTGCTGCTTCCCCAGGGAGTGAAAGTGCCTTCTCCACGTGAACAGGCACATCCTGGCTGAGCCTCCTCCGCTGTTTGCTCAGATTGCCAGGAGCCCCGCAACTAATAAAAAGCTCAGCCCTAATAACTATATTGTGTGCCAGGACCCATGCCTACCTTCTGAGTGAATCTGAAATTTTATTCAGTATAAAATTCAGTATATATACTGAATTTAATTTAATATATACTGAATAAAATGAATAAAATATATATGCTAAATAAAGTTTGATATATATATATATTTGGGGGGGGTACTGGAGATGGAACCTGGAACCCAAGGGCACTTAACCACTGAGCCACATCCTCCAGCCCTTTTTATTTTTAATTTTGAGATAGGGTCTCACTAAGATGCATATGACCTTGCTAAGTTGCTGAGGCTGGCCTTGAATTTGCAGTCCTCCTGCCTCAGCCTCCCAAGCCGCTGGGGTTACAAGTGTGTACCACCCCTGGCTTACCACAGATCCTGATTCTGGCCATCTAATTTTTAGGTTTGATTATAAGAAAATCCTCAGGTTCTTTGCTGAAAACCTCCACTTCTGGGAGAGATGTTCAGAAGAGGCGGGGGTGAAATACAAGGGAAGGGGCCACCCGAGAGGGCCTCCAGACCTGAGACACCTAGACCCCAAAATCCATCCACACACACGTAGTGAAATGGTACTTCCACCTGTTCTTCCTAATTAAAATAGTCTGACCTTTGAAGAGAGCAGTACACAGCATTTAATTTCATGCTAGTGAGGAACATCCTATAGGATCCTTATGGAGGGTGGGTTTGACCCCTCTGGATTCATGGAAATACACAGTGAGAGCTTAGTTGGTTTCCCACGTTGATATTTTAATGAAATACAAACAGCTTCTCACTGCCACTGTGAAGCCATTAGAAAGATCAGGACCTAGCAGGGGAGGTCCTGGGGTGGGCCAGAGCTGGTTCTGAGGGCATGGCAGGAAGTAGAGGGTACTGATGCTGTTCACCTGGCCGAAGCTGCATTTCTGATTTTCAAAAAAAGCTTGTCGTTGCTTGGCAGAAATGCACATTTCGTTTTTCTTGCTTCTAAGTCTGACCTACTGGCTATCAGCCAGCCAGAATCATTAATGCCATTAAAAAAATCTGCAGTTTTTCAGTATGATGGATGGTGATTAGCCTACAGAAGTCCATTTAACTGCCAGGCTATAGCCGTATCATGAAAAATTATGATTTATGGGAGTATGCATGATTTGCCCTCGTGAGCAGGGCAAGCCATGCCTCAGACACACCCTTGACCCCCCTGCCTGCAGCACAGTCCTGGTCCCCTCCTCTGGGGTCTTCTGCCCCTGCCCGAATGGCTCAGCTTGGCCTTGCCGGGTCTCATGGACATGTGCATATTAATCAGGGCCATAGCAGGTACAAGGCTTGCAAGGACCAAGGGTTGTTTTCCTCTGTCTTAACTTATTTAATTCTACCTTGCCAATATTGTGCATGTCACAATGCTTCTAAAGGAACTCTTTAAAAATCAATGAGACAGCACCTCAGTGAAGGGCAAGGTAGGGCAGTGGTAAGCACAGGGAAACAGGAATCATCGTGAGGGGCACCTGGGCTTAAGGTCCCGCCTCCACAGAGCGGCTCCCCTCCTCTCCCAAGTGGGATGATGTCCTTTTAGCTCCAAGCTTTGAGAATTCTAAGTTGAATGTGATTGGCGTTTTTGTAAAATCGGAATGTGAAATTTGAAAATGTACTTTTTTGATGAGAAATGACAACTTCCAAAGGATTAAAATGCTATGAAAGTCATCAGGTCCTTCCCCAGGCTCTGATCTTACCGTTTTGTTCACTAAGTTTTAGTCCTGAACACTCAGATGCTAGGCGCTGGTGCTAATGGAGCAGCATGGAGAGGGACACTTCCCAGACCGGTTTCTGAGACTCGCCTGGTTACATAACGCACTGAGGAGTCCTTTGTTTTATTTACAAGAAAGTCAGTGCTTTTGGTGGATTTTGGCTTCACTTGGCTCCACACTGAAATCCTTCTTGTACTGCAGGGCGGGTTCAGCTGACCCTTGAGGAAAGACATAGGCTCTAGTGAAGGGCCAAACAGACCAAGGTCACCAAGGAGACAGCTCTGAGATGAACAGCACTGAATTTTTGGGGCGTGATGCAGGAAAATCTGCAGGAAGCAACTCAGTTCATGCTCACAGAGTAGATAGAAGGTTCAGGGCGTCGCCTTGGCAGGGACACAGGCCAGAAGGTGGAGGGCCCACCTGAAGCAGAAAAGGGAGCACCAGAGAATGAGGTCATATTGCTGTCCTGAGAGGCCAGCGATGGAGCTCTCACGCTGGACCCTCTGGCCCCTAGACCTCCAGAGAACAGGATTCCTGGCGGCATTCGGCTCAGTGGCTGTGTCTATATGTGACTTCAAGCATGCCGAATTTCTAACTCACGTGTTCGCTGATTCATACTAGGATGAATGCTTGGTCGTGAAAACAACAACAAAGGCCTGGACCTGGTCCTCAGGGAGGTCACAGGCCACGTAGGGGCACAGCTGACAGACAACTGAAAAGGCTGGTGCCTCGGACAGAGGGACGCTGCCGTGCTCCAGGAGTCCACGGGAGTAGGTGGCACTGTGAGCAGGGACATGAGGCCTGAAACGTGAAGGAGAGAACAGAAAGGATGAGGACAGAGAGGGATCAGGTACAAAGCAGCACGGCAGGGGACTGTATTGCTAGCATCCTTTAATAGGGCAGTTGTGTATACAAGCAATGAGACTTAGGATGAGCTGTGACACTGGGCAGGAGAGCCAGACCCAGGTCCTGCCAGGACTTAAGGGTCAAGCTTAGAAGACAGGATTTTATTCTGCAGGCAGGGCCTGAGAATTTTAAGCACAGCAATGTAATTTTTTTTAAGAGAGAAAGAAAGAGGGACTGGAGCAGTGGCTCATGGGTTATGGCGCTTGCCTAGCATGTACAAGCAAGCGGGTTCGAACCCCAGTGTACACAATGAAGTGTCCAAGCAATGAAAGCCACATGAAAAACTAAATAAAGCTGATTCTCTTTCTCTCTCTGTCCTTTCTCTTTATAAAAAAAAAAGTCATTTTTATTTTTTCATCTGGTTTTTGATTTTTCAACAGTCAGTTATGGACGTGGTGCTGGGGTTCAAACCTGGGTCCTCACACACGCCAGGCAAGCACTCCCCCGTGAGCCACCACTGCAGCCCCAGCAATGTCATACTTTCGTTTGCATTTTAGAAAGATCACTTAGGCAGCTGTCTGGAGCAGAATAGAGAGGAGAAAGGCTGGGTGAGAAGCACACAGAGGAAGGGGGGAGGCAGGAAACACCAGGCCTGAACTCAGAGGCAGGAGGTGGGGCACCAGGTAATGTGGCAGGAACATGAACAAACAGGAGGGAAGAGAGAAGTTAAAATGGTCCTCAAATTTCAGACGTTGCTCCAGGGAGTAGCTTTTCATTTATTTGGGTAAGCCATACAGAAAGTGGGACCCCTTCTTTGGGGGAGGTCCTTAAGACCAAGCCCAGCTTCAGTGATTGGCTGGGAGGACTCATAAACTCCGCCTGTGGTCAGACTCAGCTGAGATTCATCGCAGCAGGGGAACACAAAGCAACTAGAGCAAAGCCTGCAGCTTCCTGGGTCCCCTCCCTGTGGAGTCTTGGGAGATGCACTTAACTCCTCCAGCACTGGATTGTGACCTTCCCTGGAATGCTTTCCACCAGGGAAGCTCCCAAGGAACTATCCCCGAGGTTTAGCATGGTCACCGTCTGCCTGCACCTCTCAGATTTCAGGTTCCCAGAAGGAAAGCAGGTGTTCAGCATAAACCATGTCGTTGGTCCATTTGGGGCACAGCGAGCCCTCTTTTCATTTAGGTACTGGTGGGAACCCTCACAAGTTCCCAGACACCAACCCTGCAGGCAGGGCCATCACAGCACGGCATTACCGGGCCGCTGCATTATCCGAATTCTGCATGGAAACGAATTCCATTATGAAGATGTTCTTGTCATGTTCAAGTGATGCTGTCCTCTGGACGATTGGGCATTTTAAGGTTGGGTGACAAGATCTTTGCTATAAATTAATGATTCTGGAGTCAGGAGCAGCTCAAATAGAGAAAGTCCAGCCCTGTGATCCTGCTGGGTACCATCTAGGTCAACCCTCTCGGTGAACCACTGAATAAATTGAATAAATCGAGGCCCCCATGATGTGACTTAGCTGCAAATTTAGTTTTAATTTTAATTTTTATTTTTTAGACAGAGAGGGGCAGTGAGAGAGAAAGAGAGAATCAATTTTATTTAGTTTTTCAACTGATTTTTGTTGTTCTGACACTTAGTTATGCACGTGGTGCTGGAGTTCAAACCCGCATCCCGCCATGCCAGACAAAGTGCCATATCCACTGAGCCACCACTCGAGACCCTTAGCTGCAAACTTTTGTTTCAAATTTGTTGCTCTTTCTGTCACACTGACTGCCTCCCAGAATGATCAAGTCATACATTGCCCATAAATGAATAAAATGAAATCTAGATTATCAAATGGGCCCTTATAAATTTGGTTCATGTGACTTATTGCTCAAAGCACCATATCCTGCAGAGGCTCAGAAGTAGCATTGGTCATACCCAAGGTTCTACCTGGTAGGAATTTCTAATCAGCCTCTGAGCCAGCCAGCCATATTCAGTCTGCCTTGATTATCAAAGGGCAATAAATGATAAAAACCTTTCTCTCCTCTTTACTCGTCTGTCAATAGATTTTTCTGTTCTCAGTGACTCTGTTCACCGCTGGGGAGTAAAAAGCTACATGTGGCTTAGTTTTTGCCCTCAAGTTACTTGTGATCTAGGACTGGGAAAGAGAAATGGACACAAGTTGTACATTGCAAGCATGTTAAGGGCAGGAGCAGGCAGATGGCCCCTTGCATATGGGAAGCGAAGATGGTGAATGAAAGCAAGTTAATTCTTTGTGGAAGCTTTGGGAGAGGATAAAGTAGAACTTCAAAACTGGAAGCTGAAGTTGCTGCCTATTAATTCAGTTTGGATTTCAGTCTTGGGGGGCCGTTAGTGTAGATGGAAGGATAATAGAAACCCATATGCCAGGGGCTGGAGCCGTGGCTCGATGGTTACGGCACTTGCCCGGCATGCACAAGTACACGGGTTCAAACCCCAGCACCACGTACACAATGAAGTGTTGGAGCAATGAAAGCCATGTAGAAAACTCAATAAAAATTTATTCTCTCACTGTCCTAACTCTTTAAAAAAAATAAAAAAGAAAACCATATGCCAGTCAGTCTTTAAGACATGCATTTCATTTAGTGCACATCATCTGGCCTTGGTCCTTGAATTTAACCTTGGTACCTTAAGAAGTAACTTTCTAAGCCGAGCACCCTGGCACACCCCTGTTGTTCCAACTGTTTGGGAGGCTGGGGCAGGAGCACCTCGCATATTGTCCAGGCCAGCCTGGACAATATGTGACCCTGTCTCAAAAATGAAGAAGTGGTCTTCTCTGTCATCTACTCCCAGCCTTTCCAGGGCTGGACTGGGTGCATTTATATGTGTGCGGCTGTCCCTCCCACCCTTCACAACAGGAGGCAATAGTTTCCATTACTCTCAATTGTCCCAGAGGATATCATGAATTATGTGCCAAGTCAAACTTAATAGTAGAATATAAATTTTAAAACAAGATGCAGGTCATTTGTATGGTCTCAAAATATGTATTTTTAAAATCAAAAAAAATTCTCTCTTGATTCCTTGTTCCTATCTCGGCTTCATTTACTGCCTCATTTGTCATCTAAACAGTCTTTGTTCTTTCAGCTTTCAAACATGATTAATTGATGCTGTGCAGCCTAGCAGAGAGAGATGCTGAGTATTTTTTTTGCAAGATGAGTAATCCAGTTAAGCGCCCATCTCTCCTTCCTTTCAACTTCACCCGCAAACTCGGTTTATGCAGAGGTTAGGGCACTTTGCTTATTTCCCTGTTCAGATTTTTGTGCTTTTAGCCTAGCGCATTTCCTTTCCATTTCCCTAGCCAAAAATAATATTGACAAATTCATGACGGCTACCATCTGATACTGTTGCAAACTTATGCAAATAGATTTAGACAGTTGAGCAAATAGAATAATTAAACATCCAAACATCAAGAATGGAAGGGGGGCATCGCGCCAGCTGTCAAATGGCATTTTCTAGCCTGGAGCTGGAGTAAATGGGTGTTTGAAAATATACCTTTAGCGGCGAAGATCTGAGTGGTGTTTGATTTTTGTGTTTGGGGGTCTTTCTTTCTGATATAAATAAAGCACAGATTATTACAGTCGTGCGCAGTGACAGGCGTTCTGGGGAGTGCTCATTTTCTCAGCACGTACTATTTGGAATTTTAAAAGATGTGCAGTGTATCTTTGTCATGAATCTTTCCACTGGGACCAGGCCACTCCTGGCTGAACTCACAGAGATTGAGAATTTCTCAAAATACAGAACCAAATTGTTTGTCTTTAAAAATATGCTACTTTAAAGTCCCCCCCCCCCAAAAAAAATCAAAGAATGAAAATAGGCAACTACTTTGCAAAAATAGTCAATTTGAGGAGCTGTTTTTTTTTGAGCAGTTGTCTCTTAAAAGACTCTGATTAACTTGTTGCCAAAGAAATTTACTGTGTGTCATAAATCTAGAAGTTTTTCTTTCTGCCACCTTTGAATTCCTAATAAATAACCTTGAAGTATTGAATTATTTTTAATTTATTGTAAATAAGGGTTTTCTACCCATTTAGCAAAGTTTGATTTAATGTTTACTATCCTTCCCCAAAATTTCAAATATTAAACCAAATCATAGCTTATAACTTTTCAAGGTAATAAATGTATGCTCATCTTGAAAATTGTGTTAGTTTTCCTGTGTTGCTTTTGTTTGTTTGTTTGGTGTTGGAGATTGAATCCAGGGGCCTGATACCAACTGAGCTACCTGCCCAGCCCTTTTATTTTTTATTTTATTTATTTTTTTTATTTTTTTATTTTTTTTTGGTGTAAGACACGGCCTCGCTAAGTTGCCCAGGCTGCCCTTGAACTTGTGATCCTCCTGCCTCGGCCTCCCAAGCCTCTGCAGTTACTGCATGGCCAGCACATTCAGCTGTGTGTGTCTTTGGAGAAATGTCTTTTCCAGGTACTCGGCCCATTTTTAATTTTTAATTTTTTTTTTTTTTTAAAGAGAGAAGGACAGTGAGAGAGACAGAGAAAGAGAGAAACAACTTTATTTAGTTTTTCACATGGCCTTAGTTGCTCCAACACTTAGTTGTGTACGTGGTGCTGGGGTTCGAACCCGGGTCATCGAGCTTGCCAGGCAAGCGCCGAAACCGCTGAGCCACCGCTCCAGCCCCATCAGCCCATTTTTTAAATTGGGCTTTTTTCTTTTCAGTTTGAGTGCCCAGCTTCTGTGAGCACTTTTAAGTGACCTCCTGCACATCTCTACGGGTTTGTGCCTGTGCTGTCATTTGACTTAGGAGTATCTGAAATGCCACTCCAGCCTAGCTGCTGGAGGCGTGTTAGCAAAGGGCGCTCCTCGGGTGAGCAGATGAGCCTGGCTGTGCTGACCACTGTCCTGTTGGAAGGGAAGGCTTGCTGGGGCCCAGGCTGCCCTTGCCCTCCTCCGGGCTGCCTCTCACTACGATCCTGCTCTTCTCTTCGCCTTCTCCACGATGAGGGTCCTGGACCACTTGCTGGCCAGTGAGGCCCTACGCTCACGGTGTTTATCAGGACTCTGGTTGCAAGCAAGAGAAACTCAAGCTGGATAAAAAGAGGGAATGAATTGACCCAACTAACGCAAAAGTTCTGTGGTTGGTCTGCCCTTTGCCACTACTGGATTCGGGCCTCTGGCTTCCATTCTCCATTCCTCGGCCCAGCTTCTCCCCTGCACCCCGCCCCCCGCGCACACACCCAGTGATGCCATCTGTCTGTAGTAGTCCACCGCAGACTCCTCGCTGTCCCGGGGAGGAGGAACCTCCTTCCGCCATGTGGCAACCAATATTCAGAAATCTGCGCTGTTTGTCTCGGGAGACCAATCCCAAGCCGCCACTGTGGCCTGGCAGGGGGTGACCCACCAGCACCAGATGGAGCGGCCTCCCATGGTCACAGAAGACCAGGAGCACAGCACTGGCCAGGCAGGACCCCAGCAGCTGCTGCTACGCTATACGTGGTTTGTAGAGTGAAGGAACCACAGGTCTCCTGCAGGCACGAAACCATGCTGGATTTAGTTATAGAGGGCTGTTAGGTGGTGACTACACAAAGTCATTTAAAACATAATTGTATTCATAGTCCCTCTTCATTGTGTATTTTTGTGTTGAATTGGATCTGCCCCATGGAAATTTTTTACTTCAAAAGAGGTTCCCAGGGGACAATGGTAGAGCACTTGCCTGCTGCATTGATTGGGTTCAATTCCCAGCACTGAAAAAAAAAATCCAGAGGTTCCTATGTTCACAAACATTGGGTAACATTGGGTTATTAAAATAATGTTTTGGCCGAAAAAGAACCACAGGGAGAATACCTTCAGTCCGTTGCTGGCAGCAGCTGGATTATAGTCTTTCTATGAAGCTGGGGCTCCCAGCTGAAGCTTTCCCATCTTACACCCAGACAGTTGCTACAGTCACTCATTCATTTTTATTGTAGCTCATTAAAGTGTGTGTAGGGTGTGGTCCCCATGTTAATAAGTGTAAAGTGTGATTATTATAAAATCAAATTAGATTGACCAGTTATAAGCACCACGAATGATTTAATCGTTTTTGGCATAGTTTTTGCTAAGTGATTGATACCAGCTTATTGCCCAATAACACCGGAAATAAGATTATCAAACTGAAATGTGGTTGGCTGTAACGCCATGTAAGCAGAGACCTCATGGAGTGGCATCTCTCCAACCAGTGGCCCCGGATTGCTGTGTGCTTTGTCCTGTAGGAACTGGGGCGTGTGGCAGCGTGCCAGCTTGGCATCGCCACTAATTCCTCCTCTTCTGCTGAGCTCCATCGTATCCCACGGGCTTCTGGCTTGTGGACTTGGCAGTGTGTGCAAACAGTGGGTGGTTATTCCTGATTGTACATTTGTAATGTTTAGTGAGGCTCTAAGGGAGATCTGAGAGGACTTGAAAGGCACATTTGAATAACAAGTTTACTCTCAGGCATGGCTACTTAAAAGAGATGAGGAATGCTAACCAGATAACACGATTCTGATTTGGGCCACTGGCAACAGAGGGGACTTCTGGATAAACAAACCAAGCCAGCAGCTAGAATGCAGATCTGATAGCAGTTCCATGTTTTGATTAAAGATGGCAAAGAGAAGTTTATCCTTTCTGTGGCCACAGGGGCACGGCTGCCTGACCACACTGAAGTTAGGAAAGGCACTCAGGGGTCTTGTGCGGCACCAATGCCTCTTGCCTGGTGACCATTCAAAGGAACTTGAGCCAAGATCTTATCAGTGATGCAGACAGAGACACCTCAGGATTCTCCAGGGTCGGTTTTCACGTTTTGTGCTTGGACATGATTGGGAATGCTACCACATCTTTCCAGTCCCGAGGCATTTCCTCACGGCTCGGAGGCGCTGCGGTGGGTCAGGTTCTTGAACTGAGGAATCGGTTACAACATCCATATGTTCTCCGCCCACTCTCTGACCTCCGTTCTTTTTCAGTGCTTTTTTTGGGCTTTTCATGTTTCCAATCACTCATCCCAGGAGACTCTAAATATTCTGAGTATACAGCCCAATTATTTTTTAAAAGCTAATTTAATGGAAATTTCTGAAGCTTGATATTAATTGCATGAATATTTTAACTTAAAAATCATTTACTCACAATCTAAGACAGTTAAACTAGACAGCACATAAAAGGTAATAAATTTAAGAACTCTCTTCAATTTACTTAAGAAATGTGCTTCTTTTAATAAAGTTTTATTAGAACAGAGGCAAGAACCTGGCCATCTCGCCCACAGTTAGCATTGTCAGCATCGCACTCATTGGAGAGACCATCAACATCCTTGAGGGATTATCAGTATCCTTAAGAGTAGTAGTATCACGTCGTCCACGGCGGCATTTCTTTTGAACTCAGCTCTGTTTCTTTGAAGCACTGAGCATGGTACCCAGCTTCAATTCCTGGTCTGTGGACTCATGCCAGTTTGCCTGATTTCATTAAATTTTTGGAAAGGACAAAAACTATAGTATCATTTTATTGCAGTGCTCACATCAATCATAATTTGGGGCAGTCTTAGTGAAATATGAGGAATTCAGACAGGGAAGCTTGGGAAGGCAGATCGGGGTAGGGGGTGGGATGCGGTAAGGACTTACTTTGTATAAGTTCAGCCACCTGGACCTCGTGATTCTTTAGCTCTGGCTTTGTGCTAAAGTGACTGCAGTCGTACAGCCCAAACCTAGGTACGGAGACTGAACAGTTTTTAATTAGATACATATAGCGTTCTTTTTCTCTCTTTTTGGTTGGACGGGGAGCCCTTGAACCCCCAGGTCCTTCAGCTAGGAATGGCAAGATAGTCAAGGACAAGCAAGCAGGCTGTCCCCTTGCTGGCTCAATAGGCCTTAGGGCCTTTCCATGCTGGCTGCTGGTGGCAAAAGCCCAACGCAGAATCCACGCCGTGGCACTCACACAGTGCTTTCCCCTGCACCGCTCCCCACCCTTGAACCTTGTCCCCATTCTTCTGTTTCTCCATTGCCATGCTCTGCCCCGGACTGGTACCCTTTCCCATTGGTACCTAAGCCACTTTCCGTCTCCCAGCAGGGCCCAGTATTGATTGGTTCACATCGTGTGTCTTGGCTCCGTGTGCTGCCCTGTCCAGGATCATGTCCCTGACAAAGTATCTTCTGTCCCAAGTGGGACAGAAGGTGCCATGTGCCCTTTGGTGTGAGAAGATGTCACATCTCCAAGAACGCGGGTATTCTTACAGTCACAGAGAAGTAGATTCTATCTCAGATATAGATTAGGTTTTATAAATTATTCTGCAAATCAGAATCATGAAATAGATTTTCAGTGGAAATACTATAAAGTACTAACCCTTATTTTTAAATAGCTTTTAACCTGAGAAAGTGTGTCCCACAGTACTCCCTGAAACATCCAGACTATTCCATGTTGCCCTTCTTGGCCTTTCATTTGTTCTGTTGAAGAAGTTATCTATTTATCTACTTATTTAGCACTAGCAATTGAACTAGCTCAAGGGCACTTTACCACTGACCACATCCCCAGCCCTTTTTATTTTTTATTTTGAGACAGAGTCTCACTAAGTTGCTTAGGGTCTCGCTAAATTTCTGAGGATGGACTCCACTTGCAGTCCTCCTGGCTTAGCCTCCCAAGCCTCTGGGATTACAGGCGTACACCACCACACTCAGTGAAGCAGTCATTTAGATTTTAAAACCATCATCAGCCCCAGTTGACATCTGCACTTTGCTGGTTACAACTGGTCTTGATGTTTTTAGGGACAGTTGTGGAATACCCACATTGTTCTCAAGGTCCTCAACTCTCTTGGTTTTTGCCAATCTCTTCTGTCTGTGCTACTCTCTCAGCTCTGCTAGAAGAATGCTAAACCTGCCATACCCAATATGTCCACAAATGGCAGTCTGTCTTTTGTTTGCTTGTTTGTTTACTGTATTCTAATAAAATTTTATTAAAATAAGCAGCTAGCCAGAGCTGGTATTCAGGCTTTTGCTTGCCAACCCCTGATTTAGAAAAAAGTAGATTCATGTGATTTTAATAAATATATAAAAACTGCCTCAGAAATCCCTAGTTTCTTCCTCTTTGGAAGCTATTTTTTACTTTCCCAGAGGTCCCCAAGTACTGGTGGGAATGAGGTGAGAGAGGCTAGGGATGCAGTTTCCTAAAGCAGATAGCCAAGCCTTTCCCCACGGAAATCCCCACGCTGCAAGAAGGAAGCAGCTGGCAGGGAAGCCTGCAGCCAGGCCCAGTTTATTTAGGGACTTCTAAGCCCTGCGTCAGGTCACTTTCCCTCCACTCTAAAACATCACAGCCAGTTAAATAAATGTGGTTTGTGGTCTTGCCACACCTCGTAGATGCGCTTGAAAATTAAATTCTCACGTAAGCACCAGATTGGCTGTAGGTTTACAGAACATTACATCACAGCCGGTAGAATGGATGTGGGGGATGGGGACTGGCAGAGGAGGAGGAAGAAAAAGTGACATATTGGAAACATCAGGGGCCACTTCACCACCGATGGGGGAGGCCGTAGAAGGGTTTGCTGTTGCGAAGTGCATATACGTTGGCAATCAGTGTTTCATGTATATCAGAAAAACCCAGGCTTCCTTGGCTTGATTGCGTGGGAAAATAGCGAATGGGCTGATGGTATCGCCCCACTTCAGCCTGCTAGAGAATTACGCAGACACTTGTCAGATTTGAGAATGTGCCATCATGGGAAGCTTTCATTCACCAGGTCACGGAAAGGGCAGCACAAAGAGGTGTGTTGAGCTTCCAACAGCTCTCGCTGAGCAATGACGAAGCCAACCTGCCAAAAAAATAGAAGATCAGGAAATCTAAATTGCTTGTTTCCAGAAAAGCAGGTGCCTGAGCAGTAGCCAAAGAATTCTCATTATTATTATTAGGAGGAGGAGGAGGATTCAGTTTGTAAATCCAAACAAAATGTATCTGGCCTTATATCCTGTTCATTTCTAGAAATAATTTCCTTTTAAAAAGTTGTACAGAGACAGGTATGGTGCCACACACCTGTAATGCCAGCAGGCTCAGGAGGCTGAGACAGGAGGACGGCAAGTTCAAGGCCAGCCTCAGCAAATTAGTAAAACCCTGTGTCGAAGTGAAAAAAGGCAGGAGTCAGGGGGAGTCTGGGAATATAGCTTAGTGACAGAGTGCTTGGCCAGCACACACAAAGCTCTGGGATCAATCCTCCACCCTGCAAAACAAACAAACAAAAAAGGTTATATATACCCATCCACATTACACATAAAGAATTTCATATCCGCTTTTAGAAACTGCAAACGTTTTTATACAAAAAGTTTATTTTTCTGTGTTTATTTTATATGTTAGTAAGTGAATAAGATTTTGGCCTTGCACTTAAGAAAGTGATTTAGTTTTAAGCTTGTTGTATCTGCTCAGTATATTTATTTTGAATTGGCCTTTATATGATTTTATTCTTGGGCTGCTGATCTTAAAATCACATTCTGAAATTAGTATTCCCCATAAAATCATCTTTTAAATAACTAGTGAGTAGAATAATAATAACATTAAAAGCCTCCATCAGCCTATAAAATTTACACTTACACTTATGAAACAGTATTATCTCACTCAATGAGAAACGGCAATCTTCAAAGGAAATTGCATTCTAGGGAAGGTGGAGTAACAGGAACTAGATGTACCCTCCAACTTTGAAATAACTAAAAAACTAGATGAAGTATTTTAAAAATATCACTCAGGACCTGGGCTTCAGGCAGAAAAGGAGAGTGATCTATGAGGAATAAGAAACAAACAAGATGATCTCTACCATCATCCTAGCCAGTGCCTTGGAAAAGGTCAGGCCGCTGTGTAGGGAGAGAGAACCCAGAGAAACACAGCCCAGCACAGTTGAAGATATGGAGCCTCGGGTCCATCCAGGGAAACTGAGGCAGCTGGTGTTTCAGACAAAAGAGAGCCATGCAGATCTCCAGAGGGTCTTCCTTGAATATTCAAGTCAGTACTGATTACACATACAGGAATTAACTACCAACAGCTGGGAAGGGATCACCCCAAGGAAGGAGAGAGAACAGGGTTTGAGTCCCCCACAGAGCCAAGAAGAGGTGCCTGTTTCTGGCACCTAAAATGAAAAGCCTCGTAATTCAGGGGCACTCAACAGAGTACTAAAGAGAGTCTTGCCTCAGTAATGGGAAAAAGTTAATCCTAGACTAAACACATTTCTCATTCCACCCAACAAATCTTACTAACAAAACCCGAAAAGATCGAATTGTTTCCAGATAACTAAACTGAGTCCCAGAACAAAATATAAAAATTATTTAAAGAAATACAAAAATAACCCATACCCAGTAAGATAAAATTGTTATACCGCTCATAATGAGGAAAATGAATCAAAACTAAGCCATTAATTAATACAGAGGACAGAGGACAGAATTAGACAGGGACATTAAAAATAGCTGTTGTTCTGACAGTATTCCTTAGGTCCAAGAATTAGAGGAAAGATTTAAAATGTTAGAGATAAAGACTATTTTTTAAAAATCAGATTTCTAGCAATGAAACCTACAATCTCTGAAATGGAAAAATAATTAATGGCAGATTAGACATTGCAGAAGAAAAGATTAGTTAACTTGAAGACATAACAAATAGCTGCCAAAATGAAACAGAAAAAGACTTAAATGAATGAAAACAGCATTGGTGAACTTTGGGACAAAAATAGTATCCTATATGAGAGAAAGAAAGGAGTTCATATACTTGAAGAAATAATAGCCAGATTTTATCCAAATTTGATGGAAACTGTAAGACTATAGATTAAAGAAGGTTAACACTTAGCATATCTTCAAAAGCAAAAGTGAAATAAAGACATTCTTAAACAAAATGTGAAAGAATTCATCTCTAGCCCACCTGAACTACCAAAAAAAAAAAGGATTTTTAAGAGACTCTTTTAGGTAGAAAGAAAATGATATCAGTAGAAAATCTGAATCCACTGAATCCTGAATCTACCCCGTTCAGAAGAATAAGGAACATTAGAAATAGTAATTATCTGGATATGTCTACAGGCTTGTTCCTATTAGGTAAGTCTCTTTAAAGATCAGTTAAGCCAGTGCAATGGTGCAGGCCTATAATCCCAGACACTCAAAAGGCTGAGGCAAGAGGATCACAAGTTTCAAGCCCGCCCAAGCAGTCTCAAAATAAAAACTAAGAAGGGCTGGGGGTAGAGCACCTTCAGATGTAGATATGGCAACAGAATATCATTCAAAGGCGAATGAAACGTTAGCTGTGTATACTCTAAATACTAACAAAATCATCAAAATCACCATGACAAGGAATTACAACAAAGGAGATAAAATGAAATCATCATCAAAAATATTCAGACAATTTGGGCATGGTGGCACACACTACTACTTGGGAGGTTGAGAGAGAAGGATCAACAGTTCAAAGCCAGACTAGCCAACTGTCTCAGAATAAAAAAGGCAGGGGATGTAGTTTAGTGGCAGAGGACCCCTGGGTTCAATCCCTAGTACTGCAAAAAAGAAAAAAAAAAACTCTCCAAAGAAGACAAAGAGGGCAAGAAACAAAGAACAGATAGGACAATAAGAAAAATAATAGCAAAATAGTAGATTTAAATCAACTGTATCAATAATCATATTAAATGTAAATGGTCTCTATACTCCCATTAAAATGCAGAGATTGTAACGTTGGCTTAAAAAATGCAGCACTCAAACGTATACTGTTTCCAAAAAAAAAAAAAACCCATATAAAGATATAAATATAATAGTCCCCCATATAAACAGGAGTATTATTCCAAGACCACCTCCAATGGATGGATGCCTGAAGCTTCAGATAGTACTGAATCCTATATGTACTATGTTTTTTACTGTACCTTTATTCATCAGTGTTTATTTATTTGTTTATTTTGCATTTTGGGGGACTGAACCCAGGGCCTTACACACACTAGGCAAGCTCACTACCACTGAGCTACGTCTCCTGCCCTTTAAACATTTATACCTGTGCTAATGTTTACAATTTAGGTATAGCAACAGATTAATAATAACAGCCAATTAAAATGAAACAATTATAACAATATACTGTAAGAAAAGTTACGTGCATGTGGTTTCTCTCTCTTAGAATGTCGTATCACACTGTACTGTATTTTTAGAGTATAGTTCACTGTGGGCAACTGAACATGAAAGGAGAAACTATAGATGAAGGGGACTGCTATAGGTTGAAGTTAAAAGGATGGAAAATGCTAATACTAATCCAGAGACAACTGGAGCAATATGTTAATATCCAAATAGAACTAGAGCGAAGAATAGCAGTAAGGGGGCTGGAGCGGTGGCTCAGCAGTTACGGTGCTTGCCTGGCATGCTCGAGGATGCAGGTTCGAACCGCAGCACCATGTACGCAATGAAGTGTCAGAGCAATGAAAGCCACATGAAACACTAAATAAAATTGATTCTCTCTTTCTCTCTCTCACCGTCCCTCTCTCTTTAATTAAAAGAAGAAGAAGAAGAATAGCAGTAAGGATAAAGCAGGTTGTTTCATAATGATAAAGGGCCTTTGCTTCAACAGACACAGTAGTCCTGTGTTTGTGGGTAAGATAACATAGCTGCAATAAACATGAAGCAAGGGAAATTCAGAAGGAAGGAAAAAGGAAAATCCACGAAGATAATCAGAGATTTAAACACCCGTCTCAGAATAGATTGAAATCAGTAAGAATGCGTGGGACTTGAACAGTTCTACATCCAGCCTGACCTAATCGGCATGAACAGGACACCCCACCCAGCAACAGCAGAGTACATGTTCTTTGCAAATGCACAGGGAACATTGGCCAAGGTAGGCCCTGTTCTGAACCACAGGATAATTCTCAATAAATTTTAAAGGATTCAAATGACACAAAATACGTTCTCTAGCTGCAATGGAATCGAATTAGAAATCAACACTGAAAGACATCTGGAAAACCCCCAAATATTTGAAAACTTAAGAAGCTTCAGAGCAAGAGAAAATATTTGCCAATCCTCTGTCTGATAAGGATGTGTATCCATGATACAATAAACTCTTAAAACTCAGTGAGAAAATAGCTCCTAAACACTGACTCAGACACCTCACCCAAGAAAACATAGGATGATACAAACATAAAAGTTACGTTTGCCATCATTTGTCATTAAGGAATGCACATTAAAAGCACAGTGAATACCACTGTGTCATTCCTGGAATGTTGGAAATTTAAAAGACTGGTCATACCAAATGTTGGCAAGGACGTGGGACAACTGGAGCTCTTTGTTATCTGCTGGTAAGAAGATGTAGTGGTGGGGCTGGAGCAGTGGCTCGCCGGTTGGCAGGCGCAAGTACGCGGGTTCAAATCCCAGCACCCACGTACACAGCTAACTGTCAGAGCAACGAAAGCCATGTGAAAAACTCAATAAAGATTGGCTCTCTCTGTCTGTCTCTCTTAAAAAAAAAAAAAAAAGCAAGAAGAAGATGGTGGTAAAATGCCTTTGGAAAACAGTTGGGTGGTTTCTTAAAAAGTGAAAGATGCGGGGTTGGGGATTTAGCTCAGTCAATGGCAGAGTGTTCACCTAGCATGCGCAAGGACCGAGTTCTGCCCTTTGCCCTAGAAAAGAAAGTTAAAGATGCACCTACCGTATGACCCAGCCATTGCATTGCTCACGGTTACTCAAGACAGTGCAGAGTGGCGGTGTAAAGATCTGTGCAGGATGCTCACGGCAGGTTTTTACAATAGCATGCAACAAGCCTGATATTTGAACATCTGCAAGTTTGATGTATGCCACGTGTGCCTCAATAAAGTGCTCAATAATGCTGTTTGTTTCAAAAATAAACTTGCAAAAAAAAGTAGAAAAACAAAAGGAAAAAATTCCAAAGGTTAGAGAATTGATCCAAATGGTTTAACTGCCAAATAATTAGGATTCCAACAAGACACAAGAAACCAGAGGGGCAGAAATTATGACGAGAATAATCTCCCCCACCCCAAAACCTCCCATTCTTTTCCCCAGAAGAGCAAGACTTCACCTCGAGGGGCCAGTGAAACGGGTGTACAGGCTCACACCGGTGCACTTCATCAGAAAATGAGAAGGACCCTGGGAACAAGATGGGGATAGCAAAGCTTTCAGAGGGAAGCAGAACTGGTTGGTGTACGGATGATCCAAATCTGAACCCAACATGGGAGGCTGGACTGCAGTGGACAGAGTTCTTCAAAATTCAGAGGAAGCAATACTCCAGCCAAACCACCAGCCAAGACTGCGAAGAGTAAAGGAGCTTTGCAGGGGTCAGCAGGGGTGGGGATAGGATGAAAGCATAAGAGAGCTAAACTAGGGTGGGGGATAGCACTCAGCACAGCACTTGCCTGGCGTGCACAAGGCCCTGGCTTCTATCCCAGCACTGCAAAAAAAACTACACCTCGAAGGAGGTCAGCAGCGCCTTTGATAGGGGAGGAAAAACCACCAGATCGCTGGGTCAAAGCAGTGTCCATCACCCCACCCTCACTCTCCTCTTCCATCTTCTTCAAGGGATCCCAGAATAAGGATTTAACTACCAATGGGACCTAGGAATAAAACCTACTCCCAGATCATCCATTAATTTTCCTCGGAAACCAGAATGCACTTAATTAATAGTAAACTTCCAAACAATGAAATCTTCACTAGCCAGAGCTGGTGGAGTCTCCCTCAGCATGCCCCCTGCCAATCAAACAGCTAACCAATGAAGATGCGTGGAGAGTCGGACCCGAGCTTCCTAACGCTGCAGCTCAGTTTAGAATCACCTGGATTGTTCATAGGTATGCTGCTAGAGGCTTCCAGCTTACAAGAGCCTCCGTCCTTGGGCAGTCCTGTCCCCATTTCCTTGAGTACTTCAGGTCTTGGTTCTTGAGTTTAGTTTTCAGAGTTGATCCCCTTAAGTAGGAACTACAGTGAGTGTTTATTTTGGTTTTGGTGCCTAGACACAAATGCAGGGCCTCATGCATGCTAGGTAAGTGCTGTACCACTGAGCTGCATCCCCACACCTGCCCGGAAATTGTTCACTGAATTATGCAGATGGCTCTGTCATTACTTCCAGGAATAACAATGACTGTGTATTTTTCAGACAGGTATAAATAATCCATATCTGATCTTAGAAGGGTAACAAGTCTGTTATTTATAAGGGAAAATCTAGAGTTATTTTATTTCTATTTCTTTGGAAACATTTGTGTTTTATAGTCATTATTTACTCCTGCTGTGACTAGCTTTTTTTTTTTTTTTTTAGGAGAGAAGGACAGTGAGAGAGAGAGAGAGAGAGAGAGAATCAATTTTTATTGAGTTTTTCACATGGCTTTAGTTCCTCTGACACTTAGTTGTGTACGTGGGTTGCTGGGGTTTGAACCTGTGTAGTTGTGCATGCTGGGCAAGCAACGTAACCACCAAGCCACTGCTCCAGCCCCGTGACTAGCTTTTTAATACATATTTTGGAAAGATATTCTCCCAAATGTGAATATATATGACGTATTCTTAGACAGATATTGAAATGGACACCAGATGCCATGAAGCTGGGGGGACAAGCATGGCTCCTTGGGTAGGGCTTGGACTTTGCAGTCACATTGTCTGCATTTGAATTCCATCTCCACCAGCTAGATGGGTGCTTTAGGGCAAATTACTTAGCTTTTCCATGTTTAATTTCCCAAATCTGAAAAGGAAAAAAAAAAAAAACTGAAGAGGGGATGGGAATATCTGTAATACTGACTTTGACTTTATATTACAGTGGTAGGAATTAACAAGAAATACTTTTATGCTAAAAGTAATTTTTAAAGCAAATTTTTAAAAACTTAGAAAAGTTAGTTAAAGACAGGCTTCCTACCCCTAAGAGAAATTTGTAGTCTCCTTTCAAAAAAAGAGAAAAATAACTATACTTGTTCAATCTTTGTTGTGAGGCCATTGAAACAGTTGGAACAATGGGAGCTGTGTAGCACTGGCCAGCGTAAGAGAACAGTATGGCAATTCTTAAAGTAATGGAATACGACTTCCACTTGAGAAAGTTATAGGCTGGGAATTAATTCAGTTTATTCCTTTGATGCGAAAAGTTAAAGAATTAAAGACTTTAAAGCTACAAGTAAAGAAAGACTCCACCCAAGTGTCCCAGTGATCTACCTTATATGGTCCGGTTGTCCCTCTGGAAGCAGGGACGAGGTCCTGACCAACTTGGTGTCCTCCCAGTGATCCCTCAGCCAATGTTTCTGAGCTGAATTAAGTAATCTGTGGAGTCACAGGTACTCAAGAGAATCCAACTGTAGGGGTGAACTGGAAGCTCCCAGAGGACCCCTAACTACTGTAAACCACATCTCGAATGCAGACACAAGCTGTGCAGGTTGACATTACTAACTGCTGCGGATGGATTCCAGAACCTTCCATCTCTACTAAGACAAACAAGTAGAAATTCCTATTGTAGCATCTCTATTTTCATTATGTTTACCTTCAATATCTCTCCTTTCCCTTCAGTCGCTTGACATTCACTGGGCCATTTGTCCTCATGGGTCATCTTGGAATTACTTATATAATTATCTAAATGACCGCATGACATAAACAATTCTGTCCCTGGACATCCAAAGAAGGAAAAGGGAAGAGACAAAGAGAGAACCTAATCCCCAAGAGGCTCTCTTTTCATTTGCTGTTGTCCTGTTCTCTAAGCATCCTCTGTTTTTATTCCTCTATTAAAAAAAAAAAATTATTAAGGGCCTAATAGTGCCAGGTGCTGGGTGAAACAGTTCAGAAAATAATCATGCTTAATAAAGATGTTGAATTTTTGGGTTATTTCGTCAGCGACAACCTTGTTTACTTAAATCCTGTTACCGTGTAGTTTTTTGTTTGTTTGTTTGTTTTAAGAGAAGGACAGTGAGAAAGAGAGAATCAATTTTATTTAGCTTTCCATGTGGCCTTCGTTGCCCTTAGCTGTGTACATGGTGCTGGGGTTTGAACCTGTGTCCTTGCGCATGCCAGGCTGGCACCATAACCACTGAGCCACCGGCTCCAGCCCCTCATGTAGTATTTTAAAAGGTAAAGTGAGATACAATAAAACTTTAAAAAGTTTATTTGAACAAACAATAATTCATGACCTGTGCCAGCTCCAATCCAGAATTGGATCAGGAGCTCTACTAGGGAACGCAGAAGGAAAGCAAAGAGAACATTGTTTTGTGTACAGTATTTGATTTTGATTTATGGTGAAATGTTTGGGTTGTTTTTTGTTTTTTTTCCGCCCTTTAGTGGTGCTGGGGATCAAACCCAGTTCATGCATGCTAGGTGACCTCTGAGCCATATCCCCAGTCCGCCACATTTGACTTACCCAATGGGAAGGTCCTGGTTGTGAAAGTTGGTTGGCTATTTCTGATTGGCTAAGCATGCTTTCTGTTTTTATTTAATATAAGTATTTGCAACACCTAGCCCATGTCAAGTTCCCCTTACATTGCACGTCAAGCTAGGTTAAGGTCCCTGTGAGACCTGTTTTTATCAGCTCAGGGCTTCTTCCAGCCTGGTCTCCATGTTATATTTTGGGGGGTGGGGGAACGTTGTGAGAAAGAGACAGAGAGAATCAATTTTATTTATTTTTCACCTGTGTTCGTTGCTCCAACACTTAGTTGTGTACATGGTGCTGGAGGTAGAACCCAGGTCCTCGTGCATGCCAGGCAAGCGCCATAATCCCTGAGTGGTGCTCCAGCCCTCATTTAATTTAGCTGAACAATTATTAACCAGAATATCTTTGTATATCAGTCATCTGTTAGGAGAGGAAAGAAAAGAGAAGAAGGGTCTGCTTCCACTTCAGATCATAACAAAATAAATGTGCATAAAAATGCTGTTACTTTTCTGAGTCAAAAAAAAAAACTAAATGGCTTATTCAGTAGGAAAAAGTAGTAGATTGAAGAAGAAATCAGAAAATAGGTTGTTTCGCAAACACAACAACAGAACTGATTGCAATCATATTTTAAGTAGAAATTAAAATTCTATTACTTTATGAAACAATAGGGATTGAACTCAAGGTTGCTTTACCACAAATAAAAATTCCCAGCTCTTTGAAACAGAGTCTCATTAAATTGCTTAGGGCCTTACAGAGTAACTGAGGCTGGCTTTGAATTCCTCCTGCCTCAACTTCCCAAGTCACCGGGATTATAGGTGTGCACCACCACCCGTAGCTGAAAGAGTTCTTTTTTTTTTTTTTAAGAGAGAGTGAGATAGAGAGAGAGAATTAATTTTATTTAGCTTTTCATGTGGATTTCGTTGCTCTGACACTTGCTTTTGTACATGGTGCTGAGGTTCAAACCCGTGTCCTCATGCGTGCCAGGCAAGCACTGTAAGGGCTGAGCCACTGCTGCAGCCCCTGAAACAATTCTTAATAATTCTTTGGTTCCTGCCAAGAGTATTCTTTTACTTCTTAAATGACCACTTTTTAAATAAATGACCATTTTCTCTCTACTGATCTTTGATGTATATTCATAAAGGCTGTTGGTAGAACTTACTTTTTCCCCAAAATAAGATTAACCCAAAGTCAGTAAAGATCTGGAAGATTTATTGTAGTTAAAGTTAGGGTCACAAAGGGCAAAAGCCCAGGTTTTTTGGCCTTTGTAAAAGAATCCATTAATGCTGCGTGACAGGCAAGTACAATTTAGTGGCTTGTTGGTTATTTTAAGCAGGAGGCCTCGTTGGAGGGCACACAGATCAAGTCAACACAGAGCCCCGCTGACCCCGGGCATGTGGCCAGGGGTCAACTCCCAAGGGCTCTCTGGGCCCTTTTCCTATAGTGCCGTATCGAGTCTTGTCTAAGGGCTACGATTCTTTGATAAGTTTTCTATGGGTAGAGGGTTTGAGGTGGGGACATAAGCCCTGCTAGGGCTCTCCACGTTGCGTCTGCTCAGCCGGGAAAGTTCTACTTCAGGAGTGGACTGGAGGTGGCCGCTCACACGCAGGTCAGGCCACCTCCTGATTCTAGAGCTCTGTGTGGCTTCCTGTCTGCTGTCACTTATTCCAGAGAAGTAGTCTGGATTCTTGGAAGTGACTACAGCACCGCTGGAAAGGCACGTGAGAATCTTGATTCAGCTCATTTCTCTCCATCTAAAAGAACAAGTCAAACATGAAGGAAAGGCATTTCCCACTTCCTGGCACATCATATTTTGGCTGACTTTAACTCCCAACTGTGTGACAGAATCAGAATGACCAGAAGACCCACATTCCGGTTCCTGGCATCCAGTACATCCTACCCCAGGAACACACGGGTCAGACCCTTTGTCTGTCCGCCTTGGCCTTTCATCAGCTCACAGTTACGGGGAGAGTTGACTGCCCGCGTCTATAGAAATAGTGTACACGAGCACGGAGACCCTGGGGTGGCCTACCACAGACTCTTCTGTTGGTTAACTTTGTCACCCAAATAGGCTGCCTTTAGAGTTCGACTTGGTTTTGTCACCTCTAGCGGATGTAAACTTTACCTGCCTTATACTGAATTCTGCTCTAAAGTGGATAATGTGGCAGCGTCAGGAGCAGCAGCTGCCATAGCATTTACATGAGGCTCTTACTGGTAAATGATGGTTTTGGCCCAGAGAATTAAGGAATGGGGCAGAATATGGCTGAATATCATCATTCTTTTTTTTTTCTCACTTAAACTATTAATTGCTGTTTCTTTCTCCAAATCTATAGCCGCCCACACACATTATAGAAGTACCTTAAAATATCTTCTATAGTTGGGTACAGTGGCACATGCCTATAATCCCAGCAACTTGGGAGGCTGAGGCAGGAGGATTGTTTTTTCAAGGCCAGCCTCAGCAACTTAGCAAGGCCCTGAGCAATTTAGCAAAATTTTAAAAAGGGCAGGGGGGCGTGCTGCTCAGGACATAGTTCCCGGATAAAGTCCGTCTAGGTTCAATCTCTAGTACCCTCCAAAAAATTCTATAAATACCAAATTATTCCTTAATATGTCACCTCAAAATGCACCCAAGAGAAAAAATTGCTGTGAAGACCTAGTGTTATATATAACACAGGCAATCGGGGAAAATGCATGAGTAGTTCCCACCAATGACCTTGTGCTTGATGTCACTATGTTCAAACCGTAAGCATAGTTCTTTCTGAGGTCACTTCAGCTGTGTGTACCTACTGTCAGTACTGGAGAAGAACATTAGCCCCCTTCTAGAAGCATTCATTTCGGAGGATTAGGTAGCTGGCCACATACTCAAGTTTTAAAAGTCCCCACCTACAAGCTATTTGGGTACTAATAGTTTACTTAGCCAGGCGTGGTGGTACATACCTGTAATCCCACCAGCTCGGTAGGCTGAGGCAGAAAGATCTTAAGTTCAAGGCCAACATCGGCATTTTAGTAAGACCCTAAGCAATTTAGCAAGACCTTGTCTCTAAATGAAAAATAAGAAAATTTCTGGAGATGCAGCTCAGTGGTTAAACACCCCTGGGTTCAATCCCCAGTACCACACACACACACAAAGAGTTCACCTGTAGTTAACTGTTTGTAACCCAGGATGCATTTCAATGGGGGCCCGGCCCTTACAGACCTGTGCCTTCATCAAGACGGCAGCCCTCCACCATCCATCCATCGCAGTGTTCTGCCTTCTCCTTGCCCTGCCCCAGCACCCCAGGCCCAGCAGGGAGTGGGTAATGAGGCCCACAGGTGCCCAACTTGCTCCCTGAGAACAGGGCTGCCCTTGCCTTCCCCTGGAGCTGAAGAGGGGGACAGTGAGATGACTACTAGCAGTGGCCACCCTTGGAGTCCACAGTATGGAAGCCAGGGCTTCTCAAACCGCAGGGTGCATCCAGACCCCTGGGGACCCGCGAGAGCTGCAGCTCTGAATTTCTAACACTTCCAGGCTGCTGCTGCCCACAGACCCCCGATGGAGTGAGAAGAGACACAGGGGCAGGAGAAGGGGGAGGAGCAAAGCCAAGACTCCGTGGAGGGAAGTGCAGGGTGGGAGAGCCAAGTTCTGCAGGCCCTGAGGACAGTGTGCAGGCTAGGATGCCAGTCAGGCTGGCTGCCTCCCAGCTGCACCTCCCAGGAGCCTGTCTGACGCCACACGTGGCCTTGGATGAACCAGGCTAGGCAGAAGGTACCACTCTGGAGGACCAGATACCTCCTGCTTCATGAGCACCGTTTGTAGGACACAAGCACTGTTAGAGCACAGTGGGAAAGACTGATGCGGAGGAGTGGATTATCCAGGAGCCTCGTGGTGCAGATCCTGGAGTGGTGTTAGTGCTTGAGGATCCCAGGGGACCGGTGCCTGGCACACCTGTGTTTTCTGAAGCTGGGCACAAAGACTACATTTTAAAGAGCTCACCAGGGGCTGGAGCGGTGGATTGGCAGTTACAGCGCTTGCCTGGCATGCGTGAGTACGCAAGTTCAAACTCCAGCACCCACGTACACAACGAAGTATCTGATGAAAAACTAAATAAAAATTGCTTCTCTCTTTCTCTCTCTCTCTCACTGTCCCCTCTTTCTTTAAAAAATAAATAAATAAAGAGCTCACCAAACTCATCATAGCAAAGCAGCAAGGAGCCAGGCTTAATTCTGTCTCCTCCACTAACTTGCCACACCCTTTTAGGAGGTGGTGGAGGTGGTGGTGGTGCTAGGGATTGAACTCAGGGGTACTTAACCACATCCCCAGCCCTTTTCACTTTTTGAGACCGGGTCTTGCTGAGTTGCTTAGGGCCTTGCTGTTTTGCTGAGGCTGGCCTTGAACTTGCGATCGATCCTCCCGCCTCAGCCTTCCAACTTGCTGAGGTGTGTGCCACCACTCCCAGCACTAACTGTACCCTTGAGCACCTGCCTTTTTGCGTAAATGCCTCTAGTCTCATCTGTAAAGTAAGTCAAAAGTTAGTACCTACGTTCAAGGGTGCAGGGAGCTTGATGAGGCCATCCATGCAAAACCCAGAGTGTCACAGGTGGTGGTGGTGACATGAGTGGAGGACATCACAGGCAGAGTAAGAGCTCCCATTGGCACTTACTACCCATGCAACCTTGGTCAAATGATTTGACCTCTCCACCCTCAGTTACCTTCCCTGGAACATGGAAATAATGAAAGCACTTACCCTATAGGTGGTCGGGAACATAAGCTCTCTGCGCACCCAAGGCCGGTTGAAGTAGGCAGGCGCCTGGTGTCCCCAGAAGAGATTCTAAGCTAAGCTCCAGGAGCTGGAGGTTGTACCAGAACATGTAGCTGCTGGTGAGGAGGAGCCGCCATTCACCACCCGCACCCACCACCCCTGCACCCAGAGGGCCTGATCTTGGGGTTCAGCAGGAAGATTGGACCTCGAAGGGAAGGTTCGGAGAATCACTGTTCAGCTGCCATGTGCTAAACAGATTGAAATGGCAGCTGGCAAATCTAAAGAAAGGCACGTTTACAGAACCCAAGGGTACATGTGGCTGGACTGCGTGGCACGTGGTCTGGGGTGTCATCAGGCCAACAGTGCTCGGTGTGACCGCTTGGTGGCATTTGCTGACACAGGACACTTTGTTTTCCCTCCAGATGAGCACAATGCCTGGGCTGCCCACTCGGCCCTGCTTCTACGACATCGACCTGGACACGGAAACAGAGCAAGTCAAAGGCTTGTTCTAACTCACGAGACCTTCACAGGACCCAGTCCAGGTAGGCACTGTGTCTGCTTTTTGTCTTCCTTTCTCTTTCAGTTCAAATGCTCTTTTGTTGCGTTTTTCTGACACTGGTTATAAAAGTGATCAGGTAAGTAAAGTCCTTCCTTGGTTACTACAAGTTCCCGCCTCCTGGCTGCCCATGGCTAGGGTCCATTCCCAGGTGTGGACATGGACATGGGATTAGATGGTCAGTCCACAGGCCCTTTAAAAGAGGAACCTCCTGGGCTGGAGCGGTGGCTCAGTGGCAGAGTGCTTGCCTGGAGTGCACGGACCCGGGTTCGAACCCCAGCACCACATTCACAACTAATTGGAGGAAGAACAGATGAAAGTTTACTCTTTGTTTGTTTGTTTTTTAAGAGAGGGACAGTGAGAGAGAGAATCAATTTTATTTAGTTTTTTATTTGGCTTTCGTTGCTCCGATACTTCATTGCATACGTGGTGCTGGGGTTCGAACCTGGGTCCTCACGCATGCCAGGCAAGTGCTGTAACCACTGAGAAACTGCTCCAGCCCCTCTCTCACTCTCTTTTATAAAACTAAATAAATAAGAGGAACTTCCTGCCCCTCTACCGCGTTCATTGGTACAGAGCGGATGATCACGAGTCAGAAGAACCTCAGTGTATTCGTTTCCTAGGGTTACTGTGACAAAGTTCCGCAGACAGACGGGCTTACCCCAGCAGAAGCTTGTTCTCCTGCAGCTCTGGAGGCATGGAAGCCAGAGTCACGGCGTGGCATCACGGGGACGCCACAGGGCATCCCCACTGTGCAGCTGCCTCATCCAGGCTGCCTCTGTGCTCCCCTGGGGTGCTCCTGTGTGTCTCTGTCCCTGTGTGTCCTCTGTGGCCTCCTTCTTACAAAGACACCAGTCATCGGATTCAGACCCACATTAATGACCTCATCTTAAGCTGATTACTCCATTTGCAAGTAAGGTCACTGTCACAGGTGTCTTTTGGGGGGACACAGCACTTGACTGTGCACAGCTGGTGTCTTAGGCTCCTCTGCCTCCTGCGGGACACATACAGAAGGGCATCTTCTAACTCAGGGCCTCCCGTGAGTCACAGTAGGTCAGAGCAGCAGAAAAGGACACTTGCCGGCTCCTGGCCCACACGGCTTCAGAGGGTGGGACTTTGCTGCAGCTTCTTAACCCAGAGCTGTCCACCCTTCAGTGACACAGCCACACCTGCTGGCTTCTGTCCTAACTGCCCATCATGAGGAAACTCAACCACCCTCCCATCCTGTCCCCCCAGAAAGCTGTCTAAGTCTGGGGCTTGGGGCTGCCTCCCTTTTTCCTGGATCAGACCCACCCTGTTCTCAGAGACTGTCCTCTCTCCGACAACCCAGTCCTTTTCTCCTTCACTCCTGTTCCTTAGCCCAGTACTCCTCCCTCTTGCCAGAACATTCTGGGCCTTTGGATTTGCAGCGTTGACCTACAGGTCCCTGTCCAGCCGTCTCTGAGTGACAGCCCCAGCCAGGCATGTGGGCCTCCTGTTTCCACCGGCCTTGCTGCCAGGAGTCAGCCCGGGGGCATTCTCCTTTTCCTCCAAGTCTTCCTTACTAAAACTCCAAAGACCCAGGCTGTGGGGGGAAAGGGAAGCACCGCTGAATGAAATGAGGTTCAAGCACAGGGTGGGCTTGTTGCTCTCTGTTGTCGGGAGTCTTCGGGGGTGTTTATGTGTTTGGTGCCAAAGAGCGGGAGCTTTTAGCAATAACCACGTCTTTTGTCTTCATCATTTCTGAAAAAGAAAACTCCAGAAACTGAAATCGGATGATTAGTTTTACAAAGAAAGTCATAAACTTGAGCTGTGGTAGCAGGGTCACTTTGGTCTTTTGTCCTGACTCTGCTGTGAGTATCTTGGGTTTCCCAGCATGGCCTTGGGAAAAGAACAGTATCATCTCTTTCAACCCGAAAATTGACCCTTGTCCTAACTAATCTCTATTCTCGAGTCAGAACCCTGTACAGGACACTTCTGCCATTTGTCATCTGTCTCCAGAACAAGTGCGCAGTTCTCTCGTCTGTCCTGAGCAGCCCTCTTCCAGCCTTCCAGCCGGTCTCCATTTGCCCTCCAGTGGGAAGCGTGAGCCCAATTCACCTTAATTTCAGCATTAGATGATGCAGAGAGACGTGCCCCCAGCTTTACCAGTGCCCAAGTCCTTTGTTACTTGAGCTGCCGGGTCCCCCAAGAAGTATTCCTTGGAGTCACTTAAGGATGGAGCTGGAGTCTGTGGTGGGAGCCTGGGCTGTGGCTGTCACCTCCCACAGGTCAGCTGCTGTGCTCAAACGCCTGGCCCAGGTGGTAAGAGGGAGACAGGTGTCATCCTGAGAGGCCACAAGGCTTCTGCAGCCAGCACTGTGAGGCAGAGGTGGAGGGCTGACCCCCTTCCTGCTGCCAGGCTGCCTCTCCTGTCGTGGCCAGCATGTCATCCTGCCACCTGCATAGAGGCATCAACCCAGTGAGGTTTGCAGCATCCCTACATCAGAGCCTGCTCGCGCCGCTCAGCTCACGGCTGCGCAAGCCAAGGTTCAGCCCAGATCCCTGCTCCCAGCCTCATGCGCCCTTTATTCTCCAGACCATTTCATTTCAATCCCAGGCTCCGTGGACTTGCACCCATCCTGAAAGCTAATACTAGCTAGTTAACTAGTGAGATTTTTTTTTTTATAACTAGAGGTAATTATTTGGGTATTAAATGCTATGACTATCAAAACTCTTTTTAAGTCCAAGTATAATGGGCTACCTCTTAATGCTCAACTTGCCTGGCAGTCTTTGCCCTCATTTATCCAAGGCTGCTTCTTTGTGAGCTGCTAAATACTGTTCAGCTGGGCAGCATTTCAGACCGCTCACCTGACCCTGCTCAAATAATCCGACAGGGGTCTGGTGTCCTAAGATAAAACACCCCTGCAAAGCAAACGGTCCCTACCAGTGACTGCCCGAGGCGAAGGTCCCTTCTCCCTCCTGTGCCTCTCAACTGCTTTGATCAGAGACCACTTCACCAACAACAGGAGGTCTGTGGCCCTTAAAAATAAAAAAAAAAAATAATATAAAGATGTGACATCTTGGATGGCTATCGCGTGGACCAGACGTGTCTGTCTGGCTCGCAGAGTTTGCTGTCATAGGTGGCAGACAGTAGAGGGCTCGGGACCCCCAGTTGTGGAGTCCAGCACGGGGCGAGGACAGCGTGGAATCCATGGCTGCTTTCCTTCCTTCTCCTTTCTTTCCCCACCCGCCTTCCTGCCTCTTTCGCCCTCTAGGAAATTGCAGGAGACTGAATGTGGACCTGAGATCCAAGAAATCGCCAGAATTTGAGCTTCAGCTCCTTTCCCAGCCTTCACTGTTGCTGGATCAGGGCCTGATTCCTTCTTTTGAACGTCACCAAATAGAGCAAATTAAAACAAGTTCTTATTCCAGTGAAATCTATCCTGCTGTTCAGTCTTTTGTTTGAAAGCATTTGGATTTGAGGTTTGTTTTGTTTTGTTGTTTCCTCCTGGTTTCTTTCTGAACCTTTATCGTATTTCGGAGCCTTGGCTGGATTCATTCAAATGAAGACATTGTAAAGTCTGGCAAGATCGCTGAGCAAGCCAGGTCCTCCCTCTGTTCGTTCTGATGTGCAAAGTTATGTTTAGTACAGAAGCAGGTTTACTGCAGTCCTGCCAGCAGTGTGAGCTATTTACCAAAGAATTGCTTTTCTTGAATTATGCACACAGTAGGAAGCATAATACCAGCTCATTTCTTCCCTAAACTGCTTTTGGGGCAGAAATTGTGAAAGATACTTAGTAATCATATATCAATCTTTGTTTTGTTGTTGTTGTTTTACTACTGGGGATTGAACCCAGGCACGCTCTACCAGCTGTATTCTCTTTTTATTTTGAGACAGGGTCTTGCTAAGTTGCTGAGGCTGGCCTCAAACTTGCTATCCTCTTATCTCTGCCTCCTGAGTCACTGGGATCCAGGCATGTGCCACTACACGGGGCTCATACGTTAATCTTGAGTAGGTAGCTTCATGCCAGCCCTTCTGTGGAGAGGGCCTGTTCAGCCCCAGCATACACACCCCAGGGTGGCACGGTGTACCAGGAGAGCACGTGGACTTTGACATTTGGGTCTTGAAACCTTATCTTTTCACATAGGTTTGCAAAAATTGCTCTTTATTCTTGTGCTTCAAGAAAGAGGGCCTCTGGGCTGGAGTGGTGGCTCAGTGGTTTTGGTGCATGCCTGGCAAGCACGAGGACCCAGGTTCAAACCCCAGCACCACGTACACAACTGAGTGTCGGAGCAACTAAGGCCATGTGAAAAACTAAATAAAGTTGTTCCTCTCTTTCTCTCTCTCACTGTCCCTCTCTCTTAAAAAAAAAAAAAAAATTCTTTAAAAAAAAAAAAAAGAGGGCCTCAGTTCATCACTGGAGGCCTCCTGGGAGTAGACCGCCCCCTCCCTCCTGTTTCTAGGAAGGGGCCAGGTAGGGTGGATATCACACCACGTAACCAATCCTCACTGGTACCTAAAAGATGGCAGTAATCAAATCTCTCCTGCCTAACTAAAATGAGATGTTTTGAAACTTAGTTGATAACCGGGACTTCCTTAAATCCCCTTAAAAGGAACTTTGTGATCACTTATTTCTTATAATTCCATAACCAAACAGAATGTTTCATATTCTGTCTCCCAAGCGACTTTCCCATTGAATAAGCAATAGATTGGTTTATATTCTCATCTTAGCAATCGCATGTCTGGGTTTTATTTTTCCCCCATTTATAATCAGATTTTCTGTATTTTTGCCAACCCTAAAGTTTCCCTAAAGTGTAAGCACACAGACTGTAAGCCCCTTTAAACATAAAGCCAGCCTGCACATAGGCAGTGTGGCTGGTCAGCAGGTCTTCCACGGCCACCCCTGCAGCAGAGATGGCCTGGCCTTGCCAAGCTAAGGGTCCTCTCCAGCTGGCGGAACCCACCCTCTGCTGCCCCTAGGACTCACTGGCCCTTGTGTCCAGGGTCACTCGAGCCACTGTGTCCTGGAATGGTGGGTCACAGGCCACACCATGCGAACCTCCTCACTCACGTCTCAGAGATTTTCTTTTGTTCGTGTTTATTATACTTGCGATGCTTCTGTTTTCTGTTTACTCCCCTGACTTGGAATCAGATGTTAGGGGAGTATTTGAAGTTCCTCGTCCCCCCCTCCATCCATCCCGGTCTTGTGTTTTTAAGTTAATCAAGCATCCCTGTGCCTCCAGGTGGGAGGCCAGCTCCCAGCGTTTCAGCAGAGTGAACTCTCATGGCCCACACAGAAACCCCTCCCTGGGCAATCCAAATGGAAGGCCACATACCTGGATTTACATTTTTCCTGCAGTGGTGAACACACACCCCCCAGGCCCCCTGGAACTTAGGCATTTCATTTTGTTTTTTTGTTGTTGTTATTGTTTATGTTGTTTTGGAACCAAGACTTGAACCCAGGGATGCTTTGCCAATGAGCTACATCCCCAGACCCTTTTCTTTTTCTTTTTCTTTTAAAAAAAAAAAAACAGAGTCTCACTAAGTTGCTGAAGCTGGCCTCAAACTTGTGATTCTCCTGCCTTAGCCTCTCAAGTAGCTGGGATTACAGATGTGTACCACCCTGCTGTTTAGTGTCTTTAAAATGTAGTCTGATCACTTTCTCTTTCTGAAAGATTGCAGGATTTAAGGTCAGCAAAGGATATTAGTACTCTGAGAGGAACCAACAAAGCTTTAACAACAGGAAGTCCCAGATCCATTTACTTTCTCTTGTCTCCAGAGCATTTCAGACCCTGTCTTCTATGTCCGCTGTACAAGAGAGGAATTGAAATCCAAGGCAACCGGATTCAAACCCCAGCACCATGTACACAACAAAATGTCCAAGCAACAAAAGCCATGTGATAAACTAAATAAAATTGATTCTTTCTCTTTCTCTTTAAAAAAAAAAAAAAAAAAAAAGTTGTTCTTGGGACTGGAGTAGTAGCTCAATGGTTACAGCTCTTGCCTGGCATGCACGAGGACACAACGAAGTATCCAAGCAAAGAAAGACACATGAGAAACTAGATAAAATTGATTCTTTCTCTCTCTCACACACTATTCCTGTCTAAAAAAAAACACTCCCAAACCTAATGGCTCAAAATAACAATTTGTTTTTTTAAAAAAAGTTGTTCTTATACCATTAAAACTTTTTTCCCTGTTTTTCAGGCTTCTCAAATATGACTCCTTGCCTTTTTGCTGCAGTCGAAGAAAAAAGTGAATTTGAAATATGTCTGTTACGCAACGTCAGAGAAATGATGGAACAGGCCAAAGACTTCTTCCTCCAAGGGTTCTGTTTGCAGCCGAGTGGAGCGTTCAGGGAAGGACCTCCAGCGAACTTGAAAGAAACCCATTTACTTTCTGCTTCCTCAGAGTTTACATTATTTTCCATTGCTTATACTTTAGCATGTTTATTTTACAAGGACTAAGGGATTACGAGAGTGTGAACTGAAAGGTACATTTTCCACTTCAGTTCTTTTTTTTTTTTGCAGTGCTGGGGATGGCGCCCAGGGCCTCGTGCATGCTAGGCAAGTGCTTTGCCACTGAGTTACACATCCCCTGCATTTTGACTTTGAGCTAAAAATAAACATATATCTAGAAAAACAACCAGCAGGTTCTTGGTGCCAATAAAACTGCTCTCTGGATGTCATTGTCCACGTGAAGTTGGTGGGTTTGTTACCTGGAGCCACTTTCCTGGAGGATTCTGAGTACGCCCAGGGCTTTGTAAATGTGACAGCACAGAAGTGACCCACCCGGGAATATCCGATCAGCTGTGAGGTCTTCCGGCTGTCGGGAGTTGCGAGGTCTCTTGGAACAAAGTGCACTGTATAAGCTGCTTCTTGGTGCCGGTGAAGTTGACATCACTGACTTAAACAAATGGATGTGTGCTAGTCTCTTCCACCAGTGAATGAGTCTCAGTGGCCATTGAACTTCCCAGGGCCCACAGGGCTAGGAAACTTTGCTCTTAAAGGTCAGGTGTTTGGCAAACGGTTTGCCTTTCACCCAGCCCTTAATTCGGTAGACAATGCTCTCTGGCCTGCTCCTCTCTCCTGGGAGTGCCTGACCCTTCTTTGTTTCATTTTTTCCCTACAACAATATAAAATTATATGAAAATTGAAACAAAACCAAGGATTCAGGACCAAACAAGGAGTGATTGTCCTCTAAGCAGTATAAGTAAAATAGTCACCATAAATATCCTAAGTGACCCTCGGGCACGTCCTGCAGGATCCTTCCTGTGGCTCTTGCGCTCCCCTCTCCAGTGACCCCGCTCGGCCATAATGCATCTTTATGCACAGCTTAGTTTGTTCCAAAACATTGTTTGACAGCTAAAAAGCCTCCCCACTCAAAGGCTGCCTGTCCCAAGAAGAATTTCATTTGGCAATTCTACAATGGCCCTCCCTATCCCTAGCCCTGGATTTGAGGGTACCTCTCTCTACATATATAGTCACCTATATGTCCTGCCTCCAAATCCACCTGACGATCAGGACGCTCATGGTGAAATAGCTGTCCGTACAAAGCACCAGAAAGCAGTCTGTCTCGTGATTGCTTTTGAAGCTGTTGTTGTTGTTATTTTCCTCTATCATTTAAAGTGTGATTTTCTGTTTCTGAAACTGTTTTAGGTAAAAAAAAAAAAAAATGTATGTTAGAAACCTGCACTGAAAAGACTTTAGAGCCGGGCAAGGTGGTGCACACCTGTAATCCCAGCAATTCAGGAGGCTGAGGCAGGAAACTCCCAAGTTCAAAGTCAGCCTCAGCAACTTAGCAAGGCCCTAAGCAACTTAGCTGGGGATGTGGCTCAGTGGTTAAGCACCCCTGGGTTCAATCCCTGGTACCAAAAAAAAA